>APFE031370040.1:3941-90459 GCA_000404065.3 Pinus taeda | reverse complement strand
CTGCTCTCTTGCACTACTAGGGTGCCTTTGATCTGGAAATGGAGTTTCAGCTGAGAGAAAAGAATGTCGCAACACTTGAAGAGATGCAGAACAATGCAGTAAATGTAGAGGCTCATTTGTTGATTAGAAGGGCAAGGTTGAAAGAAGAAGAGATGAAAAACGTGGATCTAGAGAAAACTACACCTTCAGAGGAAAAGCTTGACATTTGGTGAGTGCGGTAGAAGAGATGGTGAGAAAAATGATTGCAAAAGATGAAAATGGCATTCATGAACAAGTGGCTGATCCAAAACATTTAGTTTCTTATCTCAGTAGTCATAAGGATTGTTTTGTAGATCAATATTGGAGAAGAAAGACCTGTTGATATGACATGTATGCTTAATGACATGTTTTATACTGAAAATTTGCCTCAGTTTGATCAGTATGATGATGATGATTATGCTCTCCAAACAGAAGCTAATCTTGCAGACAAATCAACATCTAGTTTATGGGATGAGGAAGTTCGCTTACAGTAGCTCGAGTACAGTGATCAACCGAGCATATCAGCTATGGAAACGATGAGGAAAGTGCAACAGATTTTGAGGTAAGTGAAGGATCTTTTCCCTTGTGCTTTGATTCATGTCAATTCATTAGAGATAATTTCCATGCAATCAGACATCAGCTATCGACAAATCTTGATTTGAATTCTCTTGAGGGAGATGAAAACTTTGTTCCAGACTTCTTATATTCAGAGTTCCAGCCCCCAAATGCCATTAATAGTCAGGTTGCACATGAAGACGTAGAAGCTGGCATATATGATCAAACGATACAAGAAGATTCCTTACCTTTATGTTTTGAATCATTTCAGTTTTTTGCGGGGTAAATTGCATAGTAAATCTTCAAATGAAAAGCTTGTAGGAAATCAACAATCTCTCAGTTTTAATGTTGAGGATGAGACAGATGGCGAAATTTTTGAGTAGGTCGTTAATAAGAAATCTTCCCCTGAAATAATTGATGAAATCATTTTGGATACAAAAACAGATTTACAGCCACCAAACACAATTCAAGGTCAGATTACAAATGAAGGTGAGGCAGCCGAAATACATGATTTAATGATGCAAGAGGATCCTGTACCCTTGCGTTACGAAGCATTTCAGTTGATAAGGAAAAATTTTCGTAATATCTCTAAAGAAAAGGATGAACCGCCAATAGGATGTCATACAGTTTCAATAGATACATCGCAACAGTCTCCTCAAGTTTTTGACGATCCTTTTGCTCATGTGTTAGATTCTGTTTGCTGTAAAACTTCTTCTCCATCAGCCAACCATAAGACAGAAGAGAATATTGATAATCATCTGTTTCAAGGGTCACCTTCATTGTCTTGTTTAACAGATTGTTCATTTCATAGCCCATACCAAATTTTGCAGTCATATGAGGAGATTGATAAAGGAGGCTTTGGTTCTATTTGGTATCAACAACAAAGTTTGGTTCTTCACAAAATTTAGGATCCTTTTGACCACTTGCTGCAATCACCATAGAAAGATAGTGCAGATGTGAGGAAAAGTTTAATATCCAACTATGAAAATTACTTGGACCAGAGCAATAATGTGTTAATGGAAATCAATGGTGATGCTTATGAAGATCCTTTTGTAGTATTCTTGAAGTCATCCAGCCAATTCATGCTTTGCAAGTTTGTCAGCAGGGAACCTGATTCCAAGTTTCCATGGGAGTTGCCTTTCGATTCTTCCCTTTTCCTGCACATCAGAAAGCATTTGGGAAGAAATCAAACATCAGCCATAATGCTTTCCTGGTTGCATTGATTGTTCCATCTGGTTTTATTATGGTTTTCATTTTGAGTCTTCAGCCAGAGTCCATCTGCATAATGTCAGTTTCCATGCTTAACTCCATAGCCCAATGGACGAAGGCACTGTCTAGCTCTTCCAGAGATATGTTGTTCTTGGCACCTCCAAGGAGCTACCATCCCCCATTGGAGCCAATGTTAGTGTCAGTCTTTGCAGCCTTCCTCCAGTGATCAAATATGCTCTTACAAAGTGATTTTAAGGTGTCAAGGTCAAATTTTATCATTTCAGTGAGTCTTCAAGTAAAATTTCGTCACTAGGCATTAGGTCTAGGGTTTGCTTTCACTTATTTCAATGTTATCCAGATGTCAGTCTATGTCACTATTCAGCTGAGTCTACCATCATTCAAAGGGTTTTCATTATCATGTCAAGTTCCACTGGGTCATTTTACACCTTGTTCATGCTTCAGTTGCTCCTAGGTAAAGTCATTTCCCTCTCCTAGGGTTTTGAAGGAAATTTCTCTTAGACGGTCAAATCATCGGTAAAACTTGTATCTTGATGTTCATACACCTTCCCCTATCCTTAAAGTACCTTATCAAACACTTCCCATCACTAAGATCCCCCAAATTCCTCATTTTCTCACAAACCCTAGTTTCTTGCTACAACTTGGCAATTTTCTAGGTTGCGCCTATGTTTTGCCTTTTTGGACCCCTTCCCCTCACTCAATTTCAGAGATTCCACTTTCCTCTACTTCCTAATATCCCTCCATACTTCCCAAAATTTCCTCAAAAATTTAGAAGCTCCCTATCCCCTTCATTTCGATTCATTTCGACAAATCTCTTGTTCCCCACATCAGGGTAGGTTTCACTCAAATGATGTTTCTAAGCAATCAAATATGAATTTGGGAATCCTGAGAGAGGTTTTTTTCCACAATAGACAAAGGAAAATAAACCTCCTTCACTTTTTATAGGTGTCATGGTTTTATAGAAATGCCAAAAATACAATCACCTTGGGAGAATTGATACACCTGTGAAGTGACCTTGGGAAAATCAATTGTTCTCCTAGCTTGGTTGGAAAAATGAATTTCTTGATGAGTACAATGATTACTAGACACAAAGATATTTCCAATAAGCTATCATGAGCTCAATTTGAAGTTGTGTAAGGCATTCAAAATTTGACTGCAATAGCACCTTTCCTTGAGGCAGCCTCACTAGGCACATTTTTCCAGTCTTGGGAGATTTGGTTTTTGATAGGTCAAATGAACTCCAAATTAAAAAATTCTAGCTGGGTTGGAAGGTAGACTCAAATATCTTTCCAAAGAGCTATCCTGTGCCCAATTGTGACACCGAGAAGTCCTCCAAAAGTCACATGGAAAATGGCGCGACGCACACAAGGAGCGCGGCGCACAAAGGAAGAATTTCCAGTGTAAAATTACACTGGCGCGGTGCACATGGAAGGCATGGCGCATAGAGCTGCGAAGGCTGATTTTGCTCAAAATTTGCAACCAATTTCCTTCAATCCCTCGAATTTGCGAGGTGGGGTCAATTTCTCAGTGTTTCATCCATTTTTATGTTAGTATGATGATAGTTCATGGCGGCTTATGGTTGCACAAAAACTCTTAGACCCTACCACCTAAAATCATCAAAGCAAATGTTGTTAGGGTTACAAACTCATTGTGTTGGTGCCAAGGTTATTCCTCCATTTTCATTTTCCCTTCTTGCCCTCATTCCCTTCTTCCCTATTCTACTTTTTCCATTGCTCCCTATCCTAAAATGCTACTAAAATCCTATTCCCTATCCCCTCCTCACATTTGTCAAAGGTAAAACCCCAAAACCTACCCCATATAAATTTTCCTAACACCCCAAACCCTACCCTATATAAAATCTCCTAGACTCCCTACTCCCTAAATAAAATCCCTCCTCATAGTCCCTAATCCCTTCATATTATTCCCCTTCCTAATAGCGCCTTGTTGCATTTTCCCCTTGGTGGCAGATTTCAACACATCAAAAAGGGCAGTTCAAGCACTATTCATACACAGCAGTCATGGCATCACAGCATTCATCAGAGTATGAGATGGAGACACAAAGTGACTCATCCTTAGAAGAGTAGGCTCCCAGGAGACATCACAAGAGTGGCAAACATGATGATGATGCAGATGTGGAGAGCGCCCGACTTAGGATGACTATTCAGGAGAAGAACACGTAGATCCAAGACTTGTCACTCAAGGTGGAGAGGGCCAAGTGGAACATGAAGTACCTAGAGCAAAGAAAGAAGCAGCTTGAGGACCAGCATGAGATCATGAAACTGCAAAACATCTGTGAAGACCAGCAGGCTGCCCAAAGAAGCCTAAATGAGAAGACACCTATTCAACAGGAGATAGAGGCTGATTGAGAGATTTGGCTAGAGAGGATCCACATCCACTTAGATAAGTTGTTGGTGAAAGCAAACAAGGATAGGGACATGCTCAGGAACATCAAAAACCACTATTGGGCATGGAACAAGGTTTGCAAGACACGAATAAGTAATTTGAAGGCAAAATTGAGAAAAGCAACAAAAGAGGCAAAAGAGCAAGATCGGCTTCAAATATTGGCTGAAGCTTCCTTGGCATGTCATGGCACTCCATAGAGGACCTCCAACCCAAATTTCAAGGAATTTGGGGAAATTTTGGTCACATGACAAATTTTTGGCACAAACACAGGTTTTTTCTCTATATGTGCTGCGCCACCGGCGCGATGCGTAGGATTGGGAGCTCCAAATGAGAAATGGTTTGCATTTTTGGATTCAGCATGCAAAATCACGACTATTGGCACTAGGAGCAATAGATTTTGGCATGATTTGAGTCTCCAGGAGGTCAAAAACACCCATAAAATGGCCTCACTGCCCCTATTTTGACACACAGGAAGCAGTCTTGGGAGAATGAAGATTTGGAGGGGCAAATGAGCTTCAAATTAAAAAAAATCCACTTGGGTTGGAAAGTAGATAGGACAGGATTTCCAACGAGCACACTTGGGCACATTTTGGACTCCGGCAAGTGCCTCAAAACCGGCCTCAAAGTGGCGTGACACATACAGAAAAGGGCGTGACACATATAGGAAAAAAGGCCCAGAATGCCTCTGGTTAGCGAAATTTCGCTTCCCGAATTTTTGTAAGTTGGCCCACTCATATGCACTTCATTTTTTCAACACCTAAGGCAGTTTTAAAATTATTTTCACTCCATATGGTCAGTTATCCAAGTGGCAAAGGAAGGCAAAGGGCCACCCAAGCCATTTGTCATGTTTGTGGCGCTGCACCTGTTGCTGATGTTTGGCTCTCCACCTTCATTTTGTAAAGATTCGAGTAATTCCCCAACCCTTTGGCATTCTATCTCTTCATGGCACATTCTATATATTGTATGCAAACCATTTGCAAAGGGTTGGTTGGCTGTAACTTTGGGAGGCTGTGGAAAGAACTTTGTTTCTGCATTGTATATTTTTTACAGAGGATTAATGAAAGGCAGTGGCTCTGTTTCATGAGATTCATGTGGTTGTGAGTGTAGAAAATGTGTCTCTTATGTTTCATATGTATCTTGTTATGTTTCATAGTTCATTTCATATTCATTTCCAGCAAAATTTTCTAAGTTAGCTAAGGTAGAATTCAATTTTATTGCTCTTCCTGTGGGAAAATTTCATGTTCACTGTTCATTCTTCTGTTGAAAAGGATTCATGTTGTCCATGCCCTTTTCACCCTCTTAATAAATCTCTCCATTCCACACTATCTTAAACTAAATTGCTAGGCTTTCCGCCTATCTTGCCTCACGAAGTAATCCGTGCCTTTGTATTAAGTTCTATGTTCATTGAGGTCCATTGGTCCCATATCATCCCAGAAACACAATCATTCATAAAAATCACTTCTTTTGTTCATATTCACTTACTAGCCTAAGATAAACAATTCACTGTAAGTCATCTCAGGCCTTTTCGTTTATCTATTCACTTAGTGTGACTCAGAGAGAGCCCTCTCCTGTTCTGGTAGGGCTAGCTACCAGACTGAGCGTGGTTTGTGGTTACCCTGAAATTTGCCTTCTTTCAGCCTAAGGCAGATTTAGGTGCTAACAGACATCATCATCTTGAATCCTATTGATTCTTATAATGTTTATTTTGGTTGTACATTTTTCTTTGGAGGCCCATTTTAGACCTCAAAATTCTCCTAATGGTAACAAGGGTAATGATCCATGAGGAAACACAATCTAAGGCTTACCTTGAAGGACCCTTCCCAAATATCTGCACAACTCTGAGCTTTGATCTACTCATATTACTACTCCTACTACTTTGTTGCTATCCATGTGTTGTTACCACAACTACTGCAATAATGAGTCTATTCTCCCCCGATCCTAAAGTACTAGCTTCCATAGGGCTTCTCCCTCTGAAGATGGACTCCCTCTAAGTCTTGATATCCCTATGGGAACTCTCTTTGCTCCCTCCTAGCAACTTGCATCGTCCTCCTACACTAGAAACTAGATTGTGAAGCTCTACACTAGGAATCTTCTAGCTGGAATTGCACCTGCATACTGCAACTGGGAAATTCATAATTCCCATGTCACTACAAATAGCTATACAACTGTCTCTCGAGTACTAAAGGAAACTAGCTAAGAAATTGTTATCTAAATAACTAACTACACCTACTAACACTAAACTTGCTATTATGATATTGTGGGTTTCTATAGCAAAGGTGATGGTCCCATTGCAACAAACTAGAATTAATCTGACTGATCTCCTTTTTTCAACTACACTAACCACTACCCAAATGTCACACTGGATTCTCATACTCCTCCACTTGGATCTAGTGCCCCACTCTCTTCTTTTGAGCCTTATCCCTTATTGGGACCTTTCTTCACTTTGTAACTCACACTAGAGAATTCACACTTCCTCCCACACTTCTCTAAAAACTAGGAGTCACTCTATTTCCCACATCTGCATTCTAGCTAACTCACACAACCTCCTATGATAATCATGTGTGACCATCTCTACAAAGCTGTGAAACCTGTGAAACTCAAAAACTGGGAAAATAAACACGAATCTCCCTCTATCACCAGCTCGACTGCTAGCACTACTACTCGCACTCCTTCTTGAAGTGAGAAAATTTTCCTGCTACTACTACCTTCTACAATTAGAAATTTTTTATTGTTGAATCTAGAAACCCTCTAAGAGAAACTCCCTTTGTGTGTGCACTTCCTCTTCCATTTGACACTGAATCTGCTCTAGCAAACTGCTACAAAACCTTTGTTCCCACGCAAGAAATATACTTTGAAAAAATAATAAGTTTCTCACCTCTGCCTACTGGAATCACTTTCTAGACAAATCAAATTTTCTTGCCATCCTACAACTAGAAAATAGAACCCATGTCTACCAATTTGTACTGCCTAGCTAGGCAGTGTGCAACATCTAGATAATTCATCGTGTTGTTCTCTCTGAATAGCGAAATTTTCCCTTCTTCAACTTTCAGCCTCCTGTCCATCAATTTTTCTCTAATTCCATGTGAAAATTCCTTTAAATGTGATAACTGGAATTAATTCTCATAAATTATTAACAATTTATTAATTTTTTTTCTTAATATCAAATTAATCACACCGTATTTTATTCACCAAATAAAATAAACTTTCTAAAAATAAAAATGATGGAAATGGAGAAATGTTAGCACACATATAAAATATGAGGCAATTATTTTTGGACAATTGTCCCTAGAAAAACCTAATGTGGGAAAACTAGTGCAACAGCTAAGGGTCTATTATTAGGCGATAGTGAAATTTAGAGTACAATAACATGATGTCAAATTGCCATTTTCTATCTAAGATAAATACTAGAAAATATTATTGATGGAAATTACTCTCCTCTCCAAGCAATGCCAACAACTAACTCCCTCTAAAAGGCTAGTCATCCAACCGCTGTGTAAACCTGTCTACATTGCTCTTGTGCTAGACTCCACACTTTTGGCTAACAAACCCTCTCAAAACAATTTGTCTTACCTACTACTAATTTGTAAATGATCCTCCTTGTATTTTGGAATACTTCCTAACCTCTGGAAACATAATCAAACTTTGCCACAACTAAATCAGACTACTCCTCTTGAGGCACTGTGCAACCCTTGCACAACCTCCTAGAGAATAAACTCATCCTCCTCTCTCGACTCCCTGAAACTAGAATCTTCCTCTGGAATCATTATCTCTACCTCCCTGCATCCTTTTTGGCTTGAAATTTCTTCCTCTGCTTGACCTCTAAGGCTATATAGCTCGACCTACCGACGAACTCACACTTTTGGCTCTCATTCTATGTGTTTATCCATCTACCCATCGACCTCTTCTTGCAATCTCTTGTTGGGACTCCACCAACCAAGATCAATACCTAATCGATGAATGAGATCATATCTAAGTCAATCCATGTAAGTTTCTAAATAATTCTCACCTTTCTCAATTAATTATTATTAATTAGCCAATTTTCCTAAATTAGACTTAGGAAAAATTTAAATGATGGTTAAGTAATTTAACTGAGCTATCTCTAGGTGGACCTTTGAGAAACAATTTATGGGTTTTGGAGAACTCCTTTTTTTTAGCCTCTCCACAAACTTTCCAAACTAGAACACCAAACAATGCTAAAAAAAATAACACAATATCATCAAAATAAAAATAAAATCACAATACACTTTGTTACATTATACTCTATAAAAATGGTATTTTGAGTATTGTTTTTTATAATGAACGCATGAAATAAAAAGGTGTACCAGTTTAATATGTCAATGGGACATTATTTTTTCATTTACTCTATCTCAATGAAAAATATCACTTAAATCCAAAAAAATAATAAAATGAGTCAATGGAATGGAGAAATCTATGTATACAAACATGTGTGTACACTATCTATAGAAAATTCGTTTATTATTCTTACCCCAAAAAAAAATATAGACACTATATTATATATATATTATATAATATTATATATATATATATATATATTATATTATATATAGTATATATATATATATATATATTATTATATATATATATATATATTGAGAGAGTATAGAGGTAAAACCATTCCCTACAAATATTTATTTACTTCAAACTGTTATATGGTGAACTGAACTATTGAAACAATTAAGGTTGTTGAATTTTAGGTAATCACACTTATATTTTCAACTATGGGAGTTATAGAATCACTTTATAAAGTTTATGCAATTATCATATGTTGAAATGAACTACTAAATGAATTTTGTATCATTTTTTAAGGAAATGAAACTATATGATTAATATAAAAATACCTAGAATAGAAAAACATGAATTCATCACATGATTCTTCTAAACATGGAACCATAATTTAATAACATAAGTTTTAATCATGTAGGAGCATCACATGTTGAATTCTTTAATTTTTAAACTAGGAAGCTTCTTTGTAATATTTCTAGAATTTATAAGCATAGAAGCAAAATATGATATTTTCAAGCATATAATCAAAACCATTCTATTAGTTTGGCATATAGTTAACATAAGATCTCTACATTTAAGGGATTTGATCTAAACTTCCTCCAATATAGTAGGGAAGGAATCCATCTCTTGAGTATTTGAGACTTTCCATGCTCATGTATAAATAATTTTATAAAATGAATCTTTTAACAAACAATGAAGAGTAATTGGAATAATAATTGTCCATAATATTATGCAAATCCAATTCTCCATGATATTGAGCATGTAACTTCCATCGATGCTCTAATTTAATCACTTACTATGAAAGCAAGTATATTAATTATGTGAACTAACTGTGTAAAAAAATAACTTATATGTGTGAGTGCTAGGGAAAATTTTAAGGATGGAAGTTTATCTTAAAGTTTAAAAACCTTGGTGAATTTCACTAGTCTATAATATGCAAACTATAAAATGTTTGTTGACATATTTGTAAAAATATTCAAATTTCTAATGATTTTATATACAATATCTATATAATTTTGGCAATTTTCAAGTTAAAATAATTTTATATTGTAAACTTTGGGTGAACCATTTTTAGAAGAAAAGGGAAATTGGTGAATCTTTTTTTGGGAAAAACCATGGAAATTAGCCCACTTGCAAATATTAGCCCATAAAATTTTCTATGGTGAGTGCATGAGTACATTGCATAATTGTTTGAATGTGTTCTTTATGTAAGGCTTCTCACTTATGTGAGTTAGTGAATTTCTTATGTAAGGTGCTTTGTTTATGTTGTGTATTTGAGTTTTGCACTTATGTTTAGTGTGTTTCTTATATTCTTTCGTGTGTCACCTAGGTGGTCAATGCATCGGCATATAACACCACTTGTTTGTCATGTATGTTTCTTATGGGTGTGAACACATTCAATTGCATTTCTTATGTGCACGAGAGTAACTTTTATGTAAGATTTTTTGTATAAGTATGTGAGAGAAACTCTCATGTCATGTACACTACCTATGTTATGTGCATTAATATGCCACTCATATTAGGTACATTGTTTACATATGTGAGCACATTTCTTATATTAGGTCTGTCCTTTACAAGTGAGGATTCATTTCTTATGTGATCCAGGTGGATATTCTTAGCCACCCACCTATTCCACTATCTCACAACGTAATTTTCCTATTTTGAAAGTTTTAGGGCTTCAACCTCCATAGTCGTTTTGAGGCCCTAAACAATGTTTTTTTGGGAAATTGGAAAATATGAGTCATTGAATCATGTTTGTAATCAAAATTTTTAACCCCCTACAGAAATTACCTGCATACGAATTCTAAAACATAGAAAATAGACAATGCAAGAGCATAACACATAAACACATATACACAAAGATTTTCCCTTGGATCCAAAAATTGGGACTACCAAATTGATTTTTTCATTATGTTCCTTTCAATGTTACAATACATATTTATACATGTCGAAGCATCCAATACCATGGAACAAAAAACCATCGCGCCCAAAACCATGTGCTAAAACCATGCACAAAACCATAGGTTAAACACATACCCACTTGTAGATATTCTCTAATCCAGATCTCCAGCCCAGTCTGCATCAACAAAGCCACAGATATCCAAAACTCTGTCCAATCCTGGTCTTCCTTGGTAGCACAAACCATAATCACTAGTGCCATGCAAATACCTGAAAACCCGCTTCACTATTGTACAATGCTCCTTTCCTATTTTTCACATAAACCTGCTCCATACTCCCACTGCATGTGTAATGCCTGGTCTAGTATAGACCATCGCATACATCAAGTTGTCGACAACACCTGCATATGGAACATGGGACATGTCCTCTTCCTCTTCTTGTGTCTTGGGACACTGTTCAACAGATAACTCAACAAGAATAGGAACCTTCACTAGTTTACTATCCTATATATTAAATCTTTGCAGTATTGTCTTGGTATACTTCCTCTAGTTTAACCAAAGCTTCCTCTTTGCCTGATCTCTTTTAATTTCCATGCCCAAAATATAGTTTGCAGCACCAAAATCTTTCATGTCGAATTTGGAGGAAAATTGGATCTTCAAATCCTGGATGATTCTTTGTCATATCCAACCAACAAAATATCATCCACATACAAGACCAAATAAATAACATGATCACCAATTAATTTAAAACACACACAGTGATCTATTTTGCTTCTGGTGAAGCCAAGTCCCTATATAAATGTATCAAATTTCTGATATGACATCCTTAGTGACTATTTTAACCCATACAGAGACTTCTTTAACTTGCATACCAATTCTTTCTTACCCTTCACCGCAAATACTTCAGTTTGCTTCATGTAGATCTCCTCTTCCAAATACCCGTGAAGAAATGTTGTTTTCAAATCCATCTCTTTTACCTCAAAATCAAAAAGAAACAGCAATAGATAAAAGTAATCTAATAGAAGATACCTTGGCAATAGGAAAAAAAATATCACCAAAATCAATTTCGGACACCTAGGAATAACTTTTTGCTACCAACCGAGATTTGTATTTCTCCACCTTTCCTTTTGTGTTTTTCTTCTTATTGAACACCCATTTGATTCCAATGTTTTTCCTTCTAGATGGCAATTCCACTAGATCCCAAGCCTCATTTTTATGCAAAGATTCCATTTCATCAACCATGGCATCTTTCAAGAGTTTTCCATCCTCTAAATCTACCTCTTCCTTCACAGTTCTGGGATCATCATCAGTAATAGATAAAGAAAAATTTGAATAGAAATTAGATGGACTATACGTTTTTGGCTGCCTTCTTTCTCGAACTGATCTTCTCACAACCGAAGTTTGTGGATCTTCATCTTTTGATTCCTCTTCTATTGCAGAGTCTGATTCTTCCTCCTTTAGGTCAAACTCTATCTTCTCAGATTCCTTTGATGGGACTTCATGTTTAATAACATTTTTCACCTCTCTGAACACCACATCTCGATTGTACATTGGCTTCCTTGTTATTGGGTTCCAAAGCTGATAACCCTTTAAACCATCCTTATACCCAATAAAGATGCACCTTTTAGATTTACTATCCAACTTTGTTTCTTTCTCCTTTGGAACATGTACATATGAATCACATCCAAATACCCTCAGATGTGAAAGAGATGGTTTCTTTCGATTCCATACCTATTGTGGAGTCTTATTCTCCAACGCTGATGAAGGTCATCTATTGACTAGGTAACATGTTGTCTCCACTGCCTCTGCCCAAAATTCATGTCCTAATCTGGCACCATTAAGCATGCTTCTTACCCTTTACATCAACGTCTCATTCATTCTTTCTGCAACTCCATTTTTCTCAGGTGTGTATGGAGTAGTCTTTTGTCATGATATACCACACTTCTTACATAATTCTTCAAATTCCTTGCTACAAAACTCTCCACCGTTATCTGTCCTCAACACCTCTATCTTCTTCTCTGTTTGGTTTTCCACTGGAGCCTTAAATTCTTTAAACCTGTCAAAGACTTCAAATTTCTTCTTGATGAAATATATCCATGTATTTCTTGAGAATTCATGTATAAATGATACATAGTACATAGACTTACCCAATGATGGAACCTTCACAGGTCCAAACACATCATTGTGCACAAGCTCTAATATATGTTTCGCTCTCTTACCACCAAAGGGGAAACTTACTCGATTCTACTTCCATATACACAATTTTCACAGAAATCAAAATTCAGAGAGTTATTAGTCATACCTTCTACCATACATTTACCATGAAGTATTTGAAGGCCCTTCTCTCCAATATGTCCAAGCCTTTGATGCCACAGCATGGTCTTTTCTCCAGAGACCACTAGATTTTCTGCTCCACTTTCAAGAACCACAAAACTGTTGCACCCATCAACAATAATGCTACCTTGCAGCTTTTACAGAGTTCCAATCTGAACTCCCCACATTAATAACAGTGCTCCCTAAACCATCTTGCAGGTATCCTTATCGAACACTATTTTTACACTTGCATCATCCAACTTTCTTCAATAAATTATATTTTTGGCTCATGTAGGAATATGCATAGCACTCGGAAGTGTTCTAATCCTTCCACCTTGTAACTTCAACTTGACTTTTCCACGATCAACAATTCTAGCCTTCCTGTCATCCCCCAAGAAGACATCACCACCATCATATTTCTCATACTCGTAGAACCACTCTCTATGGGGAGTGAGGTGAAAGGATGCACCTGAGTCAATTAACCATGCCTCAGGATCTACATGTGTGCTTGAAGAAGCCAATTACACATGCCCACCTCCATCTGAGGTTGTTTTTGCCTCTGCAAATGGAGCATCATCAGATCCCTTTCCTTTGTCAGGAGATTTAGATTTACAGTCCCTTTTGTAGTTCCCTTCCTTTCCGCATTTCCAGAACACCACCTTTATAGGTTTTCCTGGAGATTTAGATCTCCCTCTAGATTTAGATCTCCCACTCTATGACTTATTTTTGTTTCTATTCTGGGACCATCCTCGTACAGACAAAGCATCACCATTCTGTCTCTCCATATTCTCTGGTCTCATCTCTTCCATCAGCAAGGATGAGACTATTTCATCCAACTGCAAGGTAGCTGCATTGTTACCTATTGCAATGACCAGACTATCCCACGAATCTAGTATAGAACACAACAAACTAATTCACTTATCTTCATCTAAAATTTTAATATCAACAAATAATAACTTACATACCACAGTATTAAATACATTAAGATGCTCTGTCACCAAGTCCCATCTTTCATCCTCAGGTTATATAGCTTTTTCCATAGGAACAATTTATTCACCAAAGACTTAGATTGGTACAAAGTCCTTAACTTGACCCATAAATCCTTAACCATAACTTCCCCTGATACATTCAGTAATATTGAATCTGAGACACACAATTGTATTGTTCTCTTTACCTTCCGATGCAACTTCTTCCATTCTTCATCAGACACTCCTATTGGTTTAATACCTGGATCTACCACAATCCATTGATCTTTATCTACCGACAAATCCTCCACCTTGAGTTTCCATATCACAAACTCTGAAAATTAAATTTCTTGATCTCTATTTTTCCACTACTCGCCATGTTCTTTCACCACCAAAATTGATCCCGCAGATCTCCCATTGAACAGGGTCTACCATAGGCCTGAGCAAAACCCCTCAACGACAAAGGCATCCCCTTGAAGCCAAAACAACTCCGATTACCAAATGTAGGTTTTAACCCCGTACACAAATTACCTGCATACGAATTCTAAAAACAGAAAAGAAATAATGCGAGAGCATAACACGTAAAACACATATACACACATATTTCCCCTGTATCCCAAAATTGGGACTACCAGATTGATTTTTTCATTTTGTTCCTTTCAATGTTACAATACATATTTATACATATTGAAGCATCCAATACCATGGACCGAAAAACCATCGCGCCCAAAACCATGTGCTAAAACCATGCACAAAACCATAGGTAGGTCCACCCAACCTAATATAGGGTCCCAAAAAAATTTACTGGGGAACTACCCTGGACCCCATAAAGGGGAGCTAGCTGCACCCCTCAAACCCCTTGTGACCCCCCCCCCCCCCCGCTTCGCAATAACACAAAAGAGGGGCTCCACCCCCCTCTAACCCCCTGGTTGACTAGGGGGCTAGTCATGGAAAGAATATAACACAACCCAACACTTTGCTTATGTCGTGTATGCAAGTTTTGCACTTATTTTTAGTGTGTTCCTTATATGCTTTAGTGTGTCACTTAGGTGGTCAATCCATCAGCATATAACACCACTTATTTTTCATGTATGTTTCTTATGGGTGTGAACACATTCAATTGCATTTTTTATGTGCATGAGAGTAACTTTTAGGTCAGATTTGTTGTATAAGTATGTGAGAGAAACTCTCATGTCATGTACACTACCTATGTTATGTGCATTAGTATGCCGATTATATTAGGTGGATTATTTATTTATGTGAGCACATTTCTTATATTAGGTTTGTCCTTTACGAGTGTGAATTCATTTCTTATGTGATCTAGGTGGATATTGCTGGCCACCCACCTATTTCTGTATCTCACAACATAATTATCATATTTTGGAAGTTTTAGGTCTTCAACTTCTAGAGTTGTTTTGAGGCCCTAAACAATGTTTTTTGGGGAAATGGTAAAATATGAGACATTGAATCATGTTTTTAGTTAGAAATTTTTCTCTTTAGATAGAAATTTCTGATGGGATATTGTGCATGCCAAATCATATGCCAAAGTTACAACCCTTGAAAGTTGACATTCCAACTTACCCCAACAAGGCCCATAAGCCTTTAACACTTCATCTCCTAGGGTTAGGGCTTTTGATGTTTAGGGTTATCATTATTTATTCATGATAAAAATATCATTGAGCCTCATTATAACATAGTTCAAGAAGGTGATTAGTCATCACATCTCTTCTTAGAGATAAGTTGCCACTACTCGAGCTAGTTTTCTTTCATTCTCTACGTAAACAATTTCAACATTTTCTATTTATTAATTGAAGTGTAGTTTCATTGTATCTCTACGTCTCTATTTTAAATATGCATTTAATTTCGTTCCTTCATAAATGTGGGTTAGCGGTGTCAAATTTGTTTTTTCTTTCTCTATTTTTTTGTGCATGTCCCCAACGTGGTCAGGGTATGATGAGTAGGGACTCAAACTTCTTAAGTCCTTACAAGACTATCCTCACTGATCCCAATGGCCTCCCATGCTAGGAGAAAAGAAATATGAGGGAGCAGGAGATATTATCAAATTGTTGCTCGAAGGAGCCCTTGAGTGACAAAGGAACAACATGATGGATAACCTTTCCTAGATCCTTCATTGGATACCAATAGGTGATGCATCTTCATCCAGCAGCCACTTCGAAGAAATCAACCCCCTTTAAGGTATAAGTTGATTTTAATATTCGTATATTCGAAGTCCAAATAAACAGAGATGCTCTAGATAAATGGTTAAATCTTCTGGAAGGATATTTTTCAGTACATAATTTTCGGATAAGAGAAGATTACTTTTGCACTGCTTAAAGTCGACCCCTATGTTAAGTACTAGTGGGAAACGCAATGTGAGAAAAGGGCCATGGACGAGTCTACACTATTTTTAGTTACACCCTCTTATAACTCTTTCGATGATATTGTTAAGGAACAATATTACCCTATTGTGAGCTACAAGGACAAATATATGAAATGGACCATATTATGATAGGAAAGGGACCAAGAAGTGTCAAAGTTCATGAATATCTTTCATACCTTACCCACAAATTTCAGTATCAAGGACATTAAGTGAGATCTAGTGCTCAAGTATCATGGTTGTCTACAAAAATACATCCAGACAGAAATGAAGTTCTTAGAAATCTCCTTGATTGGCACAACATATCGATATGCTACCATAATCAAGAAAAAGAAAAATAGAATAAAGACTTTGGATCCTTGAATCTGGCGTAGGCCAAGGGCACCCTGAAACTGGGGAAGAAAGGAAAAATCCAAGGTGGAATATCCCATGACAACCCATTGAATCCATAAGGAAAGAATAGTAATGGGAAGACATAGAAAGACATGAAAACGTGGTGTGAGTTCCATAAGAGCCCCACTCAAACCACAAATGAGTGTCATGGAAAGTAGTCACTAGTGGTTGAGATGAAATCTTTAGAGTCAAAAGCAAGTTCCAATTCAAAACCAAACCCTAACAAGGGGAAACAGATCATTGATGTAGAAATCAGTGCCACTTTTGCTACCACCAAGGTCTAAAAATGTGAGTTTGAAGATCCGTGGGAAGGTGAGCATCTCTTACACTCACAAATGTGGGTGAACATTGCTCTGCTACATTTCATTATTGATAACAGGAGTCAAAAGAACCTCATCTCAGCAGAGGTCATTAACCAGTCAGGTCTGCCAACAACACCACACCCATAGCCATACACCATAGGGTGTTTCCACCAAGGATAAGATCTTTGTATCAGCGAACAATGTCACCTACCATACAACATTATGTCTTTCATAGATGAGCTATTGTGTGATGTTGCTCCCCTTGAATTTTGTGATGTTTTGCTAGGACAATCACACTTGTGGAAGCATCATGCTATGTATGATACTAGTCCTCATATTTTTATTATTACTTTGGGTATAAAATTGTATAAGATACCACAAGTAGCTCTATTTACTACCATCTGATTTCTACTAAATAATGCAGTAAGATCATCGCCCACACTAGGACATTGTATTCCTATTGATTCACTCTAAAATTGAGGGGAAGATCATGGCCACATCCATGGCCTCCATATAGGGATCCTGTGTGCAGTAAAGACTAATGGATAATGTTTTGAAGAGTATAGAGACATATTATTCTCACAGACAGGGGTACCTTTGCATTATCAGGTCAAGAATTCAATCAGTCTAATCCCTAACATAGCTCTACCCAATGGGAAAATCCATCACTACTCAATTCTGGAAAATTAGGAAATAAAGTGACATATCTAGGAGTTGCTACAAAAAGGGCACATTTGACCAAGTTCCTCACCCTATGGGAGCCCATTTGTACTCGTTTAGAAGAAGGATGAGATATGGAGATTTTGAATTGATAATTGAGCTCTATATAAAATCACAGTTAGAAACATGTACCTAATTCCACATATTGATGATTTTCTTGACCAACTCAAGGGGTCCAAGTACTTTAGCAAGATTGATTTGAAGTTTGGAAATCACCAAGTTCCAATAGAACCCACATATGTGTGAAAGACAACTTCCAAGTCCAAGGAGGGTCTATTCAAGTGGTTTTTGATGTCTCAATAATATCCTCATCTTTAGCAAGGGTTGGGAAGAGAACTTGCAACACATTCGATAGGTCCTTCATACTTTTTGACAACACAAGCTATGTGTTAACTTAGAAAAAAACTCCTTTGGCATAAAAAAGGTCCAATATCTGGGTTATATTATTGATGAGCAAGGTGTGCATGCGGATCCAACTAATATCCAAGTCATTCAGGATTGGTTGGCCCCGAAAACTCTCACAGAAATTCACATCTACTTGGGACTTGATAATTTATACTACCAATTTGTGTTGGTGTTCTCTCATGTCACTTGGCCCTTAAGTCAAGTTACCAAGGGTGATTTAATTTTCTTTTATTTTTTTTGGTGTAAGTCACAACAGAAGTAATTTGTTGAACTGAAACACCACCTTTGTTCTTCACTAGTCCTCACCTTTCCAAACTTGCAATAAACATTTAAGATTCAGACATATGCCTCTGACTATGCCTTTGGTGCAGTCCTCACTTAGCAAAGGCATCCCATGACCTATCGCAATGAGAAACTCTTTGATACTATTTGGAGATATCCCACCTAAGATAAGGAGGTTTACTCCATCATGCAAACTTGGAAACAGTCGAAACATTATATTCTAGGGAAGGAGATGACCATACACATGGATCACCGACCTCTTCAATTTATGCAGACATAGGGGAAGTTATAAAACAATCACCATTAAAAATGGTCCACCTATTTGCAGCAATTCCATTTGAATATTAAATAACAAAGTAAACTATCAAATGAGAACTCTAGCCAAAAAAACCCAAAAAAACATTAAAAAAACAAAAAAAAAAAAAAACAATACAAAACAAAAAGTGTTGATGTTGGAATATCGTCTTTTTTTTTTTTTTTTTTTTTTTTTTAGGGTAAATTTTCACCATTTAAAAAAAAATGATAGAAAAGTAAATTTTTTTGTGCAAAAAACACATTGAAAACGAAAAATGTTGATGGTGGAATCAAATTTTCTTTTTAGGGTAAATTTTCAACATTTTTTAAAGATAGTAATAAAAACCAATAAAATAACGAAAAACAAATTGTGCAAAAACATTGTGAAACCGAAAAGTATTGATGTTGGAATAACTCCGAAAAACCTTAAAATTCCAATGATTTTTAGGCATGACATTAAAGATAAAATATCACGTCTCTGAAAAGCCTAAAATTGCAATAATTTTTAGTCATGATGTTAAAGATAAAATAGTTATAATTGTTTTCAACCATAGAATTAAAGATAAAATGTCATGACTCAAAAAATCCTTAAAATTATGACAAATTTTCAACCATGGAATTAAAATAGAAGATAATGACTACAAAAAACTTTAAGTTTTCAACATATTTCAACCATGGCATTATGGAAAAATTATATGACTAAAAAAAACTTTAAAAATGAAAAGGTCATTATACAAAGAGCAATTTATTTTTTAAATCATAAAAGTATAGCTATTTTAAAATCGTAGTCTAAGAAAACATGACACATTGCAACACAAAATTAAAAATAAACCATCAAATTCACACACAGTGTAGGCAAACTCGACCCATTACAATGAAAACTTAAAACATCAGCCATAAAATTGACACATTGTGGGGGCAGACATGATCCATTATAACGAAGACTTTAAAATCAACTATCAAATTGACACATAATGGAGTTAGGTTGCTAGTCGAGGATCGGCATGGACCTTGCATAAAAAAAATAAAATAAAACATAATAATAATAATATATAAATAAATAATATGAAAATACAAAACAAAACAAAATTTAAAGTAAAAAAAAAAAACAAACAAACAAACAAACAAAAAACAAAAAAGTTCAAAAAATAATAAGTAACTAAAAAATATATAAAACATTAAAAAATTACCCTAAAAGAAAAAATCAAATATATAAATATATAAAAAAATACCAAAAAATATAAATATCTAAAAAATGACACACACAACACACACAATATAACATAATTTAGAAAAAAAACAAATTGGATATATATATATATATATATATATATATATATATATATATATATATATATATATATATATATATATATATATAATATATATATATATATATATATATTTAGTGTTTTTTAAACAATTAAAAAAATCAAAATAAATAAGAAAATAAAAATAAAAATTAGTTAAAAAATTGGGAAGTAACTGGATCAAATCTCCTCGATGCCCTTCGGGTTAGGCTTGACTAGATAAGTAAACCGGTAGATCCCTTCGAGTGGATCTACCCAAATTATTACCCATGGATGTAGTGGCCACTCGGTGACCCTGAACCATAGTTGAAAAAGAAAAACAATTTTTTTGTTATTTTTACTTAAAATTTTATTTGAATTATTTTTTATGGAAAAAAACCTTCAAATGTCATCATCATTGGATATAAAATTCATAAAAATTTCATAAAATTTGTTATTTTTCCAACTTTTTTTATTCATTTTGTCATAAATATCTTGTATTTAACATGACATTTTTAGCAAAAAGGTCCTCAAACATGTATTTTTTAATTATATCTATATGCAAAATGTGTATATTTTGTCGTGTTTGAATTGTTATGTTTTATTGACAAATATTTTTTGTGTATTGAAGTATTAATTAACGATATATAAATATATAAAAAATCATGACCTCAAAATATTAATGTTATTATATTTTTTTAGCTTGGCAAAAAAATCTAAAAATTTCATTATAAAAAAACATTGTAGAGAAAAACAAAAAACGTGAGATTGGAAAACTGTTAAAAGGTAAACATCTTAGGACAAACACAAGAAGATGATTAAGACTACTTGAAAAATAGTTAAATAACCAACATTAAAAAAAATTGTGTATACTTAGGACATAAGAAAATTTAAAGTCTCAAAAATATGCCTTAAAAAAACAAATGTTGATGCTTTTCAAAATCTACATCAAAATCACTAACATTAAAAAAAAAATTATCCACACTTAATCATTAAAAAATTAAAGTGTAAAAAATAAGCCCTCTAAAAAAAAAAGTTGATATTGCATCAACACTTTTCAAAATCAATATGAAAATCACTAACATATTAAAAAAATGTTCGTACTTGATACATAAGAAAAGTTAAAGTGTCAAAAATATATCTTAAAAAAATGTTGATGTTTTTCAACATCACCATGAAAATCACTAACGTTATAAAAAAATGTTCATACTTCATACATAAGAAAATTTAAAGTGTCAAAATTAAGCCCTCTGAAAAAGGGGTTGATGTTGCATCATCACTTTTCAAAATCAACATGAAAATCACTAACATTTAAAAAAATGTTCATAATTGATACATAAAAAAATTAAAAGTGTCAAAAATGCGCTAAAAAAAAGGTGTATTCTAAATGCACTTTTCAAAATCATATGATTTTTTGCTACTTCAAAAAAACAGGTACTTGGCACAGTCCCCATTTGACAATTACATTGTTAAATACATGAAGGGTAGCACCAATCACACTAAAAATTGCCTCATTTGTCCTCTAGTTGTGGCACTGATCACTATTTTCAACTCTTATGGGCATGAGACTTCTGGATGGCCGCAATTGTACAACAATTATCTAGAATTCACCACCACATACTAAATGATGATGAAAGGAAAGAAAGTTTCAGACTTCCACCTCTAAGATGCATTGTTGTGCTACCTTGGACACCTTTGTGTTCCTTCAAGTGAGTGTGCCAAGCTAATTTTGGAGGTGCATTAAAGTTGGGCAATAGGGAACTTTGATGTGGAGAAGATAGTGGCGATACTGCAGAAATATTTTTATTGGTTGAAACTCCAATAAAATGTTTGCAAATATATTAGGTCCTACACTGCCTGTGCCATTTCCAAGCCAACCATTAAGAAAGAAGGCCTATACACCCCTCTTCCTACTCTTAGTCATCCTTGGGAATCCATATCAATGGAATATATGTATGTTCTTCCTTCTAGAAAGCATGGTAATGACTGTGTGTTTGTAGTCATTGATAGATTTTCTAAGATGACGATATTGGTTACCTGTAAGAAGAGTACCATAACAGAAGCCACTACCAAGCTATTCTTTGAATGGGTGTGGATACATTTTTGGATTCCACAAACCATCATATCATATTGTTATAACAAGTTCCTAAGCACATTCTGGTTGATCCTCTAGTCATTGTTGGACACCAAGTTGATTTTCTTCCTCCCCCAAACTACTGACTTGACAAAGGTTGTCAATAGGATGATCTTACACACATTACACATGTAAAACTCCAAGCATCCATGAATATGGGATGAAAACCTCCCCTATGTTCAACATAGCTCTCCATAGCTCCACTGGCCACAACCCCTTTCAAGTGGGTCCGTGATTTTAACCATTGTGTCCCACTGATGTTGCAATTTCCCTTCCAACTACAGAGGCAGAATTTGCACATGTTCAATCCAAATATGATAAAGCCACCAAGTTTATTAAACACATTCAACACATATTGTAGTAGTTTGATCATATATCTTGAATAAATCCAATTCTAAGTACCAAGAATGCCATTATCAACACTAGATGCCACATAAGTTTCAAGTGGGAGACAATGTTTAATTGCATTTGTAGAAGGAACTCCTTATAGGGGCTCATTGCAAGCTTTAGGAACTCCAATCCTTAGCTTTTACCTTTGTCCTTGTTAAGCATGCACTCTGGATCGGTTGCCACACCTAAGAAACACCCAATGCCTTCTCCTCAACCATGTGCACATACACATAGTGTGCATCACACACATACAACCACACACGGCATACTAAATCACACAATGCATACACATGCACCTAATATACATCCTGACACATACACCTACACCTAATGTACAACATAATACGATACATATGCCTACATCTAGTGTACACCACCACATAATACATACTCCTACATCCGATGTACAACACAATACATATACATACATAAAGTACAACACAATGAATAAACATGCCATGATACCACAACTACACAATACATATACATAGTACCACATGTCTGCAACACACCATCTACAACATGCATAGAATACCACATGTACACCAATACCATATGTACAACATGTACATAGTACCACTTGTACAAATCACTGCCTGCACAATGTGCACACACAATCACATATACACAGCACCACCTACATAATGTGTACATAACACCACATGTACATTGTACCACTTGTACAATTTGTACACAATGCGAGACATACACAACACCACTTGTACAATCATGCACACAACACCATATGTACATAATACCCCATGTACAACATGCAAACACCACCATATCTACATATCACTACATATACAACATGTACATAAGACCATATGTATACACCATTGCATATCCAACATGCACACAGCACCATATGCACACATCACCGCATATCCATCATGCACACAATACATTATGTTCTTGGCACCACATATCCAACATGTACATAGCACCATCTATATCCAATACTGCATATGCAGTGTACACACAACACCATACACACAACAGGAACACAACATCATATGTACACAATACTACAAATATTACATGTACACATCACCATATGTATAATTAATGAATATACAACATGCACAACATATACACAACAATAGTATCGCACATCCAAAACCACAATGTCTCTACCAGGAAACCTTACTTCTAGTGTCTCTTTTCCATCCATGCTTATCCTAGCATGCCTCAAATATTAATTTTTTTCATTCAGCTGATGTATCCCTTAGAGTTACATGTCATAACATAAACATAGGCATAATACAAGCATACAATATCAATTCATATCCACATGATGCTGACCTCATATATTTGTCATGACTACTCTTCCCACTTGATTCCTCATAAACCAGGAACCTATTATGCCCTTCACTTTCATAAGCAATCATTCTTCCACAAGAATGATCCATGATGACCGTGTCATATAACAACATGCATACATACATATATGCATTTAAGCATTAGCATAAAGAAATCATGATCACAACATAATTACTAGGTATCATAAGGGCAAGGTTAGGAGAAATTCGTTTATTCATGCACAACATGCACAATATTGAGAACAACAGATCCCAACACCAAGGAATCTAAAACCTCAAATCCATTTACTTTACCCTTTCTGTTACCTTTATCATGATTGTCCTATCACTGTCCATTTCCCTCAATGGACCTAACCAATCCAACTAATTTTCATACGCTTGCCTTCAGCTACCCTTATACATGCACTGAGCCTCATCCAATTCGTACATCATCTATTGGGTACCACACAACTCTCCTCGAACTCCATTAACATTTTTATTTCCCAAAACAATTCCTAAGACTCAAAACATAAAAGGAAAGACAAGAAACAAACAAGAATAAAACCATGAAATCAATAACAATTCAACACCACAAACACAGTGGCAAGGCCTTGCACCAGACATAAAAAATATGCAATCAAGCACAATCAAATCACAAATACCAAAACAACAAAACTAGCAATAGACACCATGACTTCATCCCCATGGTTCCCAGTGCCTCCAAGTGAAAGCTCAACCCAAGTCTTCTTTAAGATTTCATGGCAATCTATTTTTCCATATCCCCTGCATCATACTTCCATAAACACATAATTGTTAGTGCATAAGTAAACATAACAACATACTAGTTACCTTACCTTATCATACTAATGCCGAACATGTTACCTTGCAACTACCCACACATGCCAACCACATGTTCCAAATGTCAAGATAATCATATCTATCAATCTGAAATCAACCTTTACCAAGACTAATAATCATGTCATAATCCATTGTCAACTCGTAGTTATTAGACATAATGCTACAACTGTCACCTATTGCACTCAAGTATATGTCAACTATCTCAACACATATGTTTTAGTACAACCATCTTAAAACAATATCATTCCTTCGAGAAATATTACATTCACATAGTCATATTATATGATTAATCAAACGTTCAACAACAGATAGATGACATAATAGACACCAACACTCAAACACCAAATAGACAAAATAATCAAACATTCAAGCACAAAGTAGATGACATAAGCAATCTCATACCTTAATGTATCTTAGGGGAGGCTATCTTGTCTGCACAATGAAGCTATATTAGCACAATATAACTTCACAACATATAAACTCAACCATAAATAAGGTCATGATATCCATAAAAGTAACTAGATAACATCTTCACATAAAACTTAAACAATTTGCATTCATTCATAACAATCACATATGTACGATCAATCTAGATTAGTACAACACAATGTCACAAATAATTCGACTTGTACCTGAACATCATAACCATAACCATCTTCATATACCAATCCAATTTATCATGATACATATAACATCAATATATTAGTGTTATAACCCTAATCATCAAGTTAACTAACATATAACAACAATAATTTAACATATAACATGCTCATCAACAACATATAACATAATCATTGAGCTAACTACAAGCTAACATATAACATATTCATCAATGACATATAACATAATCATCAAGTTAACTAACATAAAACAACAACAACATGCATACAACCACATGTTACTATCATTCATGACTATCTGACACATGTGTATATGACTACACTGATCAATTAGAATCTATAATGTGTGTAACCATAACATAAATAGAATGAAAGGCATACACAACCATAATGCATATAACAATCCTTAACCTACATACCTACATGCCCAACATACAAACATGTATGACGACATGCTATTACCTTGAGGTCCAATGTTGCAACTTCAATTTGATGGTCTGTGTCTCCTGCTTTATCTCAAACAACTCACTAGCTTCATAACATACCAATAACATCATGATGACCTAATTTTGTACAATGACCTCACAATGCATGTCTGACCTACCATACATGCATAACCATAACCATGAAAATGCATGCATAACAACATATAGACACTGACATGCATATACAATTGACATTCATTCATGACAAACACATCCCAACAATAACATCATCAACCTTCACATGGTGACATCACTACAACCATGATTAACACCATGCAAATACAATAAGCACATGGACTAACAATAGGGAACACACATGCAACTGTCATGAATGCATGATCAACACATGCTCTGATACCATTTTTCGGTATCAGATATGACCTAAAGAGAGTGGGTGCACTCTGATACCACTCTGTAACACCCTCATCCTACATCTACCCAAGTAACCAACCAACTGGGGTAAATGTGTGGCGATAGGCCACTATAACGGGATTCAACCTCCTAGGTGACCTTAAGGAAGTGGAATCGATCGAAACATACCACACAGACCTTCCACATTAGTAACATAACTCCCAGAAGCCATTCCAACCACTTAGGTAACTAGCCCCTGGGTCCCACTGATTCTTTAGATCATTAAACCCCCAGATGCTCCCTTAATATGGGACTACCACATTCCACCCAACCATATCTTGGTGAAGCCAAAGATATCTTCATCCAATCACCCCCATGACATATTCCAAGCATGAATGTGGGACTCAAACCAAAAGAACCAACTAGGGAAACCTGAGGCTAAACCACCTCACCCTTATCAATAGAAATCAGGCTTTACCGCAATCCACACCATATCACTAGGCCAAAATAATGAACATGTAATATCAATCTTTAAAATGATACCCACCATATCATTAAGCCAAGAAATCATGGATGCCACCGGATTTCTCCACCTACACCGTGAGGAATTTTCTTGTCTCCTTATCTCTCAGGCTTTACCAAAATCCACACCGGATCACTATGCCCTAGACCAAGACCCACTCTCTAGGCTTTACCGCAATCCACACTTGATCACTAGGCCTTAAACCAAGACTCACTCTCCAAGATTTACTACATATCCCATCCTGGGATTACTAGGCCTGATGGAGAGCAACTACCTCTAAGATTTACCATATATCCTGCCATTCCCCGGTCAAGGATTCTTAGGCCCATTGAGGAAATATAAAATTTAGCTTTACCACAACCCACAGTCTGGTTCAGGGGTTACTAGGCCAGGTGTTCTTTTATTCAAAGATCCACCTTACTAAGCTTCAAACCCATTCAGCAATCCAACTCAAGCAAAACATGAGAACCCCATCACACCATGGATATATGGAAATGGCAAGGTTGAGATGAAAACACTATCACACCTAGAAAAACCCATGCCACAATAGTAAATAACCACATACAATGCCATGCATTCCAAATTTAATAAGGAAAACACACATGCAAATCGATACCTACAAAGAATCTCGTTGTAGCAACTTGATCCTACTCTTCCTTGCTTTCTCCTTCCTTCCTCTTGCCTCCTTTTCCTTTCTTGATCCAATGGCAGAATTCTCCAAGAAAACTCTAAATGTCCAAGAGTGTGAGAGAAATAATAATGAGAGAGCTCCAAAATTGAAGTAACAAAATATTACACTGACCAAGCCTGTCGACTAATCCTCAGAAGCCTTTCTATCAATGAGGCCTCTATTTTCTTCCATTTCCATTATTTTCCTTCATTTTCATCCTCACATGCAACCTATGACATTTCACCTTCCTTTTCTCCTAGTTTCCATGATTTCATAAATAAATGTGCCAAAAATGCCATTTTTCCTTTCCAAATCCTTTTCCATTTCCTTTGCCAAATTTCTTTAACCATAATAACCGAAATGAACACCCACTAGAATGTTTTTCCCAACATTCAACTTGGAATATGTGTCCCATGACCATGGTATTATATATTTTACATGAATTTTCAACCAGGGTTGGTACACCTACACTCAGTATTCAATGTGAACTACCTTTGGTCATACTTTCCACCATTGTTGGACACATAAAAAACTATAGAGCGCTGACACTGATAAAGATCAACCCAGATTACATTGAAAATGAAATGAATGATTTAGATGCATATTGGTGGCCACCTGCCTATTCTACTTGGACCCCAACACTATTTTATTTCAATTTCCTAATTTCCAGCACAAATATCCTATTTCGGCAGTTTTCTATTTTTGGCAATTTCCAGGTCCTGAACTTCTGGATCCATTTTGAGGCCCTAAACGACGATTTTTTGAGAAACAGCAAAATGAGAGGCCATCATATTTGTCTGTAGTCAATTTTTTTTCCTTGGATAGACATTTCTAAAAGATACATGTCAAATGGATATCGTATGCCAAAATTACAACCTTGGGAAGATCACGTTCCAACTAACCCTAGCAAGGCCCATAAGATTTTGGTGCTTCTCCTATGGTTAGGTTTTTTTCGAATATAATCCTAACATCTACATTTATTTTTTAGCCTAAGTATCCTTGACTTAGTCACATGCACTAAAAATCATGTTCACACTTGGTTTTTGGTAAACTAGCTCGGTGGACCAAATTTCTCTTGTTTTTTGCCTTTAAAGGCTTAATATTATGGAAATATTAGCCCAATCACTTTCCTAAACCATTTAGAAACCTAAGTGCATGTTCACACCTAACCACACCTCATCCACTTGAGTTATTTGAGGATTGGCACCCCATATGAAGATTCCCCCTTAAATCAAGGGATTTGGTCCTCCAAACCATTTTAGCACATTTTAAAGTTCCCTTCCTTGGTAAATGCACCCCTCCTCATGCTTTCCTTGTGGCTAATAGTTGGCATAGGTTTTATTGAGTCATTGTTGCTATTTTATGCCTCCCTTTAGCTTTTCTTAGCCTTTTCTAGTTTTTTACTAGTTTTTTTTCCTAGTTTTCTAGATTCGACAATTTTTATATAACCACCTCCCTTTGGGATTAGAGGTTTGGTTGCTCATGTATTACTATTGTTCATTAATTTAATACATTTATTTTATGGAGAAAATTCTTTCTCTCCTCTCTTGAATATCAACAAATTACTTGTGTTTAGTTTAACTAGAATTCTAGATCTATCAGAGTTTCTGCAGGAATTCTACATTGTATCAGAGCTAGTTCGAATCTAGTGGATTGTACAAGGTTTTATTTTCAGGTATAGATCAATAGGAGGTGCAGAAAGTAGCAATGGATCATCTCTCTCAGCCCACAAAACTCGTTCTAAATCCTTCAATTACTTCGAATGGAAGACAAAGATTACTCTACTCCTTTGAAGCAAAGGGCTTTACAGGGTAACAATGGGAACGGAGACTGAACCGACTTCTGAAACGGAGAAGATCAAGTATTTAAATAAATTAGATGAAGAAATTGGGTTGATATGCCTATCAATTTCTAGAGAAATCCTCTTTCATGTCAACGGGGCCACTACTCCCGATGCAGTCTCGACCACATTGGAAGGACTATTCGGCAAGCAGGATGAAATGATGAAATGAGAGTGCATCAATTGGGGAATGAAATCATATCCCTCAGTCCAACTCATTTCAGCAACCTACAAGAATACTTCACCAAGTTTAAATCCCTCCTCATTGAACTTCATGCATGTGGAGTTAAGAAAGAGGAAGATCAACTCATCCTTTCGATTCTCTCGAAATTAGGCCTGAATATTTTGTATTTGTATTGTCTTTTCAAGCATCTAAATTGATTCAGGAAAAATGGAAAATGACTTCATTGCAGCATTGACTCAAGAGAAAGCTAATTTAGTCCAAATGGGTGCCATCAAGTGTTCAAAAAACCAAGCACTTGTGGCTACTGATGCTCTAAAGAGTAGTGGAAGAGACAAGCAAAAAGGGAAGGGCAACTTTAATGAATCGAAGAAGGAGAGACTCGTACAATCTTCAGAGAGCTCTTCTTTGCCTAAGGGTAAGAAGAAAACTTTTCAGCTACTATTCCAAAGGTTTTCATCCCGAAGAAAATTGCATGAGGAAAACAATCGATGAGATGGCCAAGCAATTGCAGCAGCACAATCTCACCATGCTCGAGAATGCAAAGAAGAAGGATGATAACAGAACAGGAGATGGGAGAGGGAGAGCATAAGATGGTCATGCTTTAATGTCTATCAGATCCAATCCATCAGCTTGCATCCTTGATTCAGGTGCATTGAACCATATGGCTGCATCAAAATATGAATTTTCCTCCATCGAAGAAAGCACGAGATCCCTAATTTACTTGGGAGATGCCACACCCGCAAAGGTGTGCAGAGAAGGAATTGTAGACCTTGAAGCAGGTTGCTTCTCAAATGTGCTTCATGTTCCCCCTCTATCCACAAATCTTCTCTCAACATATCAGATCACTCATTCCAGCTCTGGAAGGAAGGTGGAGTTCACTCCGGACTCAGTAGTGATTACTGACATTTCCAAGGGCTCACAGCTTGCACATGGAATTGTAGATCGCTATTCTCGTTTATATTGCTTCTCCCACTTTGTTCCTAAATCTATTAGCACTATATTTCTATCACAATCTAATGATATCAGAAGGTTATGGCATGAAATATTTGGCCATCTAAACTATAAGTACTTGCATCAACTCAGCAAGGAAAACATGGTAGAAGGATTGCCCGCTATTAAATTCACAAGAAGTGTATGTCAAGGATGCATTCTTGGCAAGCATCTAGAGCAAAATTTTGAAAAAGGGAAGGCACAGAGAGCTTCTTCACCTCTTGGGCTGATTCACAGTGACATCACAGGCCCATTCCCGTAGCCTTCAAGGAGTAAGGCTCGATATGTACTCACCTTCATAGATGATTTCTCTCGCTTTACTTGGGTATTTTTTCTGAAATTAAAATCGGAAGTGTTTGAATGCCTTATAGAATTTAAAGCACTTGCTAAGAATGAGTCTGGGTGTAAGATTAAGATACTCCGTACTGATAATGGGGGCCATTATTTCAACAAAGATGTGCAGCAACTTTGTATTGATGCAAGTGTACAACTACAACACATAGTGCCATATACACCACAATAGAATGGTGTCGCAGAGAGCAAAAACCAATCGTTAAAAGAGATGCCCAATTGTATTCTACAGCCAAAATCATTAGCTCCTAAGCTATGGGCTGAAGCTATTAATTGTGAAGCATACATTCAGAACCGTATTCCTTACAAAGCACCCAAAGGCACCACTCCATTTGAATGTTGGACCGATAAGAAACCAAAATTGTCGCACTTTCTCATTTTTGGTTCACGAGCATGGGCTCACATTCCAACAAATAAGAGGAAGGATTTGGAGCCTCAAAGTGTTGAATATATCTTTTTTGGATATCCTAAAAATTTCAGGAGATATAGATTGATGGACTCTCACACTAAAAATTTCCTTGTAGCTCAAAGTGTGAAGTTTGAAGAAGAATCACTACATGATTTTTCAGTGGACCCTGCCGAGGAACTGCTTGTTGCCACTGATGAGGAGGAGTTTGAAACTTCTTCGAGCACTTCAGAGAAGCCATCATAGAATCCTCTTGGGTTTGATACAGAGGATGAGGAGCAAGTCATGGCTACTCCAACTCAGCTGCCAAGTTGGGTAGAGAAAACCTTGCAAGGTGTGGGTGAACTAATCAGTGATCTTGCAGATGCGAGAAGGACTAGATCATAGTTTTTTGGGGCTCCTCAAGCCCCGGCTACCACAAAACCATTGCTTCCAATACATTGCTATATGACACTTGGTTCAGATCCACATTCACACTCTGAGGCTATTGGAAACCCGATTTGGGAGGCTGCCATGGATGAAGAGTACTCTGCTCTCATGGAAAACAACACATGGGACTTGTTTCCACTTCCGAAAGGAAGAAAGCTTGTTCGATGCCAATGGATCTATCAAACAAATATTGATACAGATTGTGAGATCAAAAAGTACAAATCTCAACTTGTTGCAAAAGGATACTCACAAGTATATGGCGTAGACTACATAGAGACATTTGCACCTATTGCAAAAATGGACTCCATTCAACTAGTTTTAGCCATTGTTGTTTCTCGCAAATGGGAAGTTCATCACATGGATATGAAGAGTGAATTTCTTCATGGAGATCTCAAGGAGGAGCTATACATGAAGTAGGCATAGGGATGCATTTATAACTCTTCCCTCATTTGCAGATTAAATAAATCTCTGTATGGCCTAAAATAGGCTCCCAGAGCCTGATATGCAAAGATGGATTCTTTCCTGCTTTCCATTGGATTCATTTGATGCAAATCTGATCTGAATGTTTATTTGCTGCAACATTAGGATTCTTGTTTGTTGATAGTACTTTATGTAGATGATTTGTTGATGACAGGGAACCTTACATCAACTATTGATTCGACAAAATCAGCGTTGCACGATCGATTTTCCATCATATATTTGAGATTGTTGCACTACTTTCTTGGTCATGAAGTTTCTCAGTCTACTTCAGGGATCAAGATGGCACAGTCTAAGTATGCATCAAATCTACTTGTCCATTTTCAAATGATAGAATTCAAGCCAGCAACATCTCCCTTTCTCTCAGGGATCAAATTTGAGGATGCGGGTACTACACCTTTGGTGGACAATACACTGTATCGACAGTTGGTTGGGAGTTTGTTGTATCTTACTCACACACGACCTAATATATCTTTTGCAGTAGGAGTTTGTTCTAGATATATGCAGGAGCCCCATGAGCTTCACTAGAAAGCTGCAAAGAGAATTCTTAGATATGTGAAAGGTACTTGTAGTTTTGGTATCTTTTATGTTGCAAATTGCCCACTTTCACTGATTGGGTACACAAATTCTAATTGGGTTGGCAATGGTACAGACCACAAGTCCACCTATGGTTATGTTTTCAGCTTTGGTTCAATGCCTTTTTGCTATTCTAGAAAGAAGAAATCCATGATTTCTTTATCTACAGCCAAGCCAGAGTATAGAGGTGTAGTGAATGCAACTACAAAGGTTGCTTGGTTGCAAGGGGCTTCTCTCTGAGTTTGGTATTCAGTATCCACTTTCGACTGTTATATTTTGTGATAATCAGGGGGTCCATTTAGATATTGATTGATCCATTTCAGAGGCAAAGGACCAAGCACATCGAGATTCACATGCATTACATCCGCAAGCTGATTCGTGACCGAGTCATATCACTGCAGTACTGCCCCACTAAGCAGCAAGTTGCAGACATCTTCACCAAGTCTTTTACTGAAAAGAAACTTTTAGAATTGAGAGATATTCTTATAATGGTGGAGACATTTGAGTAGTTCCTTCTGGACACTTAGCCCTTTTTCCTCTCTTTTTTTTTCGGAGGGGGGGTTCCCACGAGGTTTTCCCTCTTTCTTCAATTTATGAGGATCTTTTATTTATTGTACCTGAGTACCTAACATGGCATCTTAGTCGGGGCTCAGTTTAGATAAGTTATTTAGGATGAAGGGTGGGTGTTGGAATATAATCCTAACATCTACATTTATATTTTAGCCTAAGTACCCTTGGCTTAGCCACATGCACTAAAAAATCATGTTCACAGTTGGTTTTTGGTAAACTAGCTCAGTGGACCAACTTTCCCTTGTTTTATGCCTTTAAAGGATTAATATTATGGAAATATTAGTCCAACCACTTTCCTAAACCATTTATACATCTAAGTTCATGTTCACACCTAACCACACCTCATCCACTTGAGTTATTTGAGGATCGGAGCACCACATGAAGATTCCCCCTTAAATCAAGGGATTTGGTCCCTCGGACCATTTTAGCATGTTTTAAAGTTGCCTTCCTTGGGAAATGCTCCCCTCCTCATGATTTCCTCGTGGCTAATAGTTGGCATAGGTTTTCTAGAGTCATTGTTGCTATTTTACGCCTCCATTTAGCTTTTCTTAGCCTTTTCTAGTTTTTTACTAATTTTTTCCTAGCTTTCAAGTTTCTAGATTCGACAATTTCTATATAACCACCTCCCTTTGGGATTAGAGGTTTGGTTTATCATGTATTACTAGTTCATGAATTTAATATATTGATTTTATGGATTTCTCTCCTCTCTTGAATATCAGCAAATTACTTGTGTTTAATCTAACTAGAATTCTACATCTATCGGAGTTTCTGCAGGAATTCTACAGGTTTTTGGACATTTAGGGTTTTCCATTATTTCTTGATGATAAAAAGACCTCTAAGCCTCATTATAACATAGTTCATAAGGCATTTATCCATCACATATCTTCTCATAGATAAGCTACCATCACCCAAGCTAATTTGTTTACTTTCTGCATGTAAATAGTTTTCAGCAGTTTCTATTTATTAATTAAAGTTCTATGTCGTTGAATATTTGTGTCATTGTTCAAATATGTATTTCATTTTGTTCCTTCATAAATATGGATCAGTGGTATTAGAGTGGTCTTCTCTTTCTCTATTTTTATGTGCATGTTCCTAATGTGGATGTGGTATAAGGAGTTGGGACTTGAACTTATTGAACCCTCGTAAGACCAACCTCATCAACCTCGACGACCTCCCATGGTAGAAGAAAATAAATATGAGGGAGTAGGATATCCTTTCAAAAACTTCTTGAATAGGACATCGAGTAACAAAGGAATGAGATGATGGACAATATTTCCCAGATCCTTTGGCAAGTATCAATACGCGAAGCATCTCGATCCAAGAGTCACTTTGAAGATGACACCCCCTTTAAGGTACACGTTAACTTTTACATTCCTATATTTAAAGGCAAAATAGATGTAGATTCTCTAGATATATGGTTAAATCTGCTCGAAGGATATTTTTTATTCCATAACTTTTCTAATAGGGAAAATATTACTTTTCACTCCTCAAATCCACCCCCCATGTCAAGGATTGGTTGAAAACTTATTGTAAGCAGAGGGACAAGAAGGAAATCTAAATAATTTTAGTGACACCCTATTGGAAATCTTTTCAAGATTCCATTAAGGAACAATATTACTCTATCAGGAGCTATGAAGATACTTACATAAAGTGGATCACACTACAACATGAAAGGGACCAATATTTTCTAGAGTTCACAAACATTTAATATACCCTACGCGTGAATTTGGGTATCAAATATTTTAAGCATCATCTAATACTCAAGTATTGTGGCTTATGCACAAATACATCTAGGCATAAATGGAGTTCCTCGACATCTCCTTGCTTAGTGTAGAGTACTGATATACTATGAGGATTGAGCAAAAATTTAAACAGAAGAAGCAAGACTTTGGATCTATGAATCCGAAGTAGGGGAAAGGCACATCCAAATCGTAGAAAAGAGGAAAAAGCCAACATGGAGTGACCCAAGACAAACCATCAAAGCCACAAGCAAAGAATAGCACCACAAAGATGAAGAAGGACACTGAAAAGTGGTGTGAGTTCCACAAGAGACCCACCCACAACCCAAATGAGTGTCACACTAAGAAGTCACTGGTGGCCAAGCTAAAAGCTTTAGAGTCAGATGCATGTTCTAAGTCTGCACCGGAACCCAAAAAGGATAATGATAAGTGGAATTAGATTATTGATGCAGAAGTTAGTGCCAATGTTTGCACCTCCAAGGTTCAAAATATTGAGCCCAAAGATCTAGAGGATGGGGATCATCTCTTACACTCACAAATGTGAGGGAAGGGTTCTCTACTGCAGTTCATTATCGATAGTGGGAGCCAAAATAACCTCATCTTGATAGAGTTTGTTAAGAAGTTGGGATTGTTGACCACATCACACCTACAACCATACACCATCGAGTGTTTCCACTAAGGATAAGATCTCCATGTCATCTAACATAAATTTCTACTTTCCCTTCAACATCAAGCCTTTCACAGATGAGGTATTGTGTGATGTTGGTTCTCTTGAAGTCGATGATGTTTTATTAGGCCAACCATACTTATGGAAGCATCATGTTGTGTACAAGTCTAGACCTTGCATTGTTATTATTACTTTGGGAATGAAGCTATATGAAATATTAGAGGTAGTCCCACCTACCACCATTTCTTTGATCTCTACTAAGCAATGCAGTAAGATCATCTCCCAAACTGAGAAATTTGTTTTCTTTCTGATTCGCTCTCAAGGTAAGGGGAATATTGTGGCCACATCCATGGCTCCTAGAAAGGGTTCCTCAATATAGCATAAGTAGGTTGATAAGGTTGTATAAGAATACATGGATATATTCTCCTCACCCACAAGGATACTTTTGCATTGTTAGGTCAAATATTCGATCAATTTGACTCTTGGAGCACTTCTACCCAATGGGACGATGTACCACTCCTCTATTTTGGAAAAGAAAGAAATAAAGCATCATATCTAGGATTTGCTACAAAAAGGGCATATTTAACCAGGTTTCTCACCTTGTGGGATCCCAAACGGTACTCATACAGAAGAAGTTTGGGACAAGGGGCTCTACATTGATTATAGGGCACTAAATAAAATCATTGTTAGGAACAGGTATCCAAACCCATAGATTAATGACCTTCTTGACCAAATCAATGGGGCTAAGTACTTAATAAAGATTGACTTAAAGTATGGCTATCACTAGGTTACAATAGAACCCATAAATGTATGGAATACTGCCTTTAAATCTAAGGATGAAATTTTTTAGGGGTTGGTCATGCCCTTCAGGTCGAAAAATTCCTCTGCAACTTTTATGAGGTTGATGGATGACATATTACAGCTCTTCACCAACTCATTTTTGATTTTATACCTGGACGAAATCCTCACCTTTAGTAATATTTGGGAAGAGCACTCGCAACATATTCGCCAGGTCCTTCAAACCATGTGGCAACACAAACTATGTGTCAACTTGGAGAAATGCACCTTTGGCATGAACCATGTCCAATATTTGGGATACATCATTGATGAGAAAGGCATGCATTTGGATTTGGCTAAGATACAAGTAATTCAGGATTAGCTAGCCTCAACCACTTCAATATAGCTTCACTTCTTTTTGGGCCTTGCCAATTTCTATCGAAGGTTCATGTTGGGATTCTCCCATATCACTTAGCCCTTGAGTCAACATTAGGAGAATTTTGGGTCTAAAATGGGCCTCTTAAGAAAAATGTACAATAAAATAATAAAATTTATAAGAACTAATAGGGTTCAAGATAATTATGTCAACCATGGGGGATGATTCACCATTTCTGGAGTAAGAAAGTAAAAAGATTAAAAAATAATAAAATAATAAAACTACTTTTTCAAATCCTATTTTCAACTTATCTCCCTAAGGTTTAACTCAAATTTCGAGCAAGATTACTTTTTCAATGCAAAATTTAATTCCTCTTCCAAGGAGTAACCAATGTTTCATACTTTTGATGAACCCTGCTACACGAAAAATGAGAAATACATGAAAAAATGTGATTGCAATAATGATTTTTTTGTATTTATCATTTTTCGTGTAGTGGGGTCCATCGAAACTATGCAACAAGGGTACTCCTTTAATGAGGAATCAAATTTTACATCCAACAAGTGTTCCTACTCAAAATTTGAGTAAACCCATAGGGATATAAGTTGAAAATACGAGTTGAAAAAAAAATATATATCCCTTTAAAATTTGATGATGTAATCTAATCATATTTTATTATTTCCACTATGTTTTTTGAATTTCCTTAAGAGGCCCATTTTAGACCTCAAAATTCCTTTAATGGCTACCAAGGGAAAAGTAAAAACAAAGTTTTTCTGGTTTAAGTCTCAACAAAAGGTGTTCGTTGAGTTGAAGCACCACCTTTCCTCTACACCAGTACTCACATTGCCAAACCTGTAAAAACCATTTGAAATTGAGATAGATGCCTCTGATTATGTTGTTTATGTAGTTTTGACATAGCAAGGGCATCCAGTGGACTATCATAATGAGACATTCTTCGATAGAATTCATAAATACCTCACTTATGAAAAAGAGATGTATTCAATTGTGTAGGCTCGATGGAAGTGGAAATATTGCATTCTAGGGAAGGAGATGATCATCCACACAGATCAATGACCTCTTCAGTTTATACAAAAAAAAAGGGAATTTTCAAAATTACCACTATTCGAAGTGGTCCACAGATCTGCAAAAATTTCATCTGAACATTAATTATAAGAAGGGAAACACCAATAATTTTGTTGATTGACTCAGTCGATCACTAATTGTGGCGATGACCATTGTACTCGAATCTTGTGTGAACATGACTTATGGATGGTTGTGGCTTTACAAAAATGATCTAGAATTCTCCACCACACACTAGATGTTGATGGATGGAAAGAAAGTTCCATACTTCCACCTCTAGGGTGCACTATTGTGCCACCGAGGAAACCTTTGTGTTCCTTCAAGCAAGCATGCCAAGATTATTTTAGAGGTGCACTACAGTCAGGTCGCAAGACACTTTGGCATAGAGAAGACAGTAACAATACTGTAAAAGTATTTTTGTTGGCAAAATCTCCTACAGGATGTTTGAAAATATATCAAATCCTACACAACATGTGCCATCACAAGACAACCATTAAGAAGAAAGGTTTTTATACTCCTCTTCCTACTCCTATCTAGCCCGAGGAATCCATTTACATGGACTATATGTTTTTCCTTCCTTCTACCAAGCATGGAAATAACTATGTATTTGTATTCATCGACAGATTTTCTAAGATGGCCATATTGGTTGCCTGCAAGAAGAGTCACAACAAAATCCACTACAAAACTCTTCTTTGAATGAGTGGGGGTACATCTGGGGATCCCGCAGACCATTATATCAAATTGGTATAGCAAGTTCCTAAGCACACTATGCTCGAGTCTCTAGTCATTATTGGACACCACTCTCACCAAGTCAATTGCATTCCACACCTAGACTGATGGCCAGATAGAGATCGTCAATAGGATGATTATGCACATACTATGCATGTACAACTCTAAGAATTTGCAAACATGGGATGAGAGTTTTCCCTATGTGCAATATGGTTATAGTAGAGCTCTTCATAGGTTGACTAGCAATAACCAATTTCAAGTGGGCCTAGGATTTCAACCATTGTGTCCCGTTGATGTTGCAATGCTTCTTGCGACTACACAGGCAGAATATACACATGTTTAGTCTAAATTTAATAAAGTCACCAGGTTTATTGAACACTTCCAACACATCCACAAATAGGTTCATGATATCCTGGATAAAGCCAATGCCAAGTACAAACAACATCATGATCAACATCAGGTGCCACATAAGTTTTAAGTGGGTGATAAAGTTTAATTGCATTTGCAAAAGTAACACCTCACTGGATTGCATCGGGAGCTTCAACCACTCTAGTATGGGATTTACACCATCACCAATTCCTGGGTGACAACTATTTCGAGCTAATTATTCCCCCATTCCTTGGTCTACACCCAATATTCAATGTGGACCATCTTCAACCATACTTTCCACCATTGTTAGACACGTCAGACATTGATGAGAAATTGAAGAAAACAAACCTCAACATAGATTACATTGAACAAGCTATGACTAACCAAATCATGGAAACATAGATGAAGAACACTCGTCAACATAGGATCCATTGGTATCGGGTTGTTAAATTTGGTCAGCTCCTGCACCAAGGCAAGTGGCTCACTACGGACCAAGTTCAACAGAATTTTACCCATCTCATGGAGGCACTCATCACAATGAGAACCATTGCTTCCTAAAGGGGGAGGACTAATCCAGGTTGATATTGGCAACCACCCAATTCCACTTGGACCTCCAACATCATTTTCTTTCAATTTCCTAATTTCCAACATAGTTTCTTATTTCAATAAAAAAATTGTTTGGCAATGTTTCGAGTCTTGAACTTCTAGAGCCATTTGAGGTCCTAAACAATGTTTTTTTTAAGAAATAATTGAAGGGAGGCCAATAGCTTAGTTTTTAATTGATTTCTTTTCCTCGGATAGATATTTATAATAAGGTATCAGGTGTGCCAACTAAAGATTGTATGCCAAAGTTACAAACCCGAGAAGTTGACATTCCAATTAACCCCAATGAGGCCCACACGATTTTGTAACTTCATCTCCTAGGGTTAGGTTTTTGGATGTTTAGGGTTTTCCATTGTTTTTTTATGATAAAAAGGGCTCAGCACCTCACTGTAACACAATTCAAAAGGCATGTAGTTGTTGGATATCTTCTCAGAGATAAGCTACCATCACCCGAGTTAGTTTGTTTTTCTTATGCATGTAAACAATTTTTAGTAGTTTTTATTTATTAATTGAAGTTTTGTGTCACTATATATTTGTTTCTTTGTTTAAATCTATCAATTTGCAGCAATTTTTACTTACTAATTGAAGTTTTGTGTCACTATAGATTTGTTTCTTTGTTTAAATCTATATTTCATTTCATTCCTTCATAAATCTAGATCAATGAATGATCAAATCATGGACACATAGATTAAGAACACTTGTCAACAGAAAAATCAACTATATCGGGTTGTCAAAGTAGTCCAATAGTTGCACTAAGGCAAGTGGCCCACTGGGGATCAAGTTTAGCAGAATTTTCATCATCTCATGCAATGTTGGTGAAATTTTTTATTTTATGGACCTAGGGTTCAACCGCAAGGTACCAAAAAAGTTGTCTGTAATAGTCTAGTACAATGTTGGAATTTTCATTCCTCCAAAAGGGAGAAAAGTATCACCCAAGGCATGCCAAGACTATTAAATAAAATTTCGAGGTTTAGATGGTAACATGATTAATTTTACTAATTAAGGTAGCCATTAAACTTAAGTCCATGCATAGGTATTCATAAGAACCTTTATTCAATTTCAAATATAGACATAATAGAAAATAAGAGGGTATTTATGAAATTTTCAAAGGGCTACACAACACAGATACTTTCGGCCATAAAGCACATGTAAATAGATCCCCAAAACAAAATCATTATTATTATATTTCAAAGGGATAAGATATTTTAATGTAGATCTTCGGAATGTATACAATATATCTTTCATGCTTCTTCAAAGCTAGAAGAAAAAACAAGGTTACAACAAAATACATCTAATTGGGCATCAATTATCATTCTAGTATCATGTCATCCTTGTTCTTAGCCCCTCTCCGTGACTCAGTCTATGTGTCTATATGTATATTTTCTCCTCTAGTCATGTTTGCGCTCACTTGATTTGGTCCAACTTATTCAACTTGATGAGATCTAACTATTAGGTCCACTTTCGCTTGATTCTTTCATTTTGTGCATCTCGGTCCTTCTTTCAGGGATCTAGTGAGTTCCAACATAACTCTTTTCTTTCTCTACTTTCCATTTTCTTCTTTTTGTTGTAATTTTCTGAACTATTTATCCATTTTTTTTTTCCAATTACACTTCTCATCTCCATGGCACTTGTTTTGGAAAATTTGATCAATATTGCTTCAAAAAAAGAAGGACCCAATGGGCCCCAACCACAATCTATTTAATTTCGCTTGATTCAATCCTGTGTTTGCATACTTGGTCCTTCTTTTGATTGTATAATCGGTATCAATGCGCTTTGTCCTTGTGCTAATGCTTCTACTTCAAATCAAGGACCCAACTCAAGAACTATCTACAAAAATTGGGTTTTAAAACTGCTATAACCATCCATATCATCTTTCCATGTAGTGAGAAAAACAGTTTCCTTGTCAACAAGTTGGGTTGTATCCTTTGCAACTGGTTTCTCAAGGCATGAAGAAAGCATAGTTTGTCACTGAGTATCATCGTCAAAATTGAGCTTTCAGTGTTGCATGTATTTAGATTTGGATGCAGTTTCAAGATCTTGTAGAATTGTTTAAGCTTTATGTGATTCTTCCTCTAATGCATGAATCAACTTATTAATCTCTTCAACATGATCAAAAATTTGTTGTTATTGTGCTAAATCAATTGTGGATAGATCTTTCTCCATCACATGCTTTCTTTTCTCTCGCAACTTATATACAGGTAGGCTACATTTGAAGAGTATCCCTAGCCAATGATGTACTTTAAAAATATCTCAATGTAATTATGTGTTATCTTCTAAAGTATCTCACGGAGACTGGACCCTTTCTCAATGGTTTGACTCGTCTACTATTGGAATTGCTTTATAGGATCAAAAATGAAAACCTACAATTGAATAATGGTATTGCACAAATCCTTTTTTGTGGAAACTATGTTGGTACAAGCAGTCTCAAGATACACAAGGCATATTTTACATGCTCATAAGGAAAGATATCTAGCCACATTTGTTGAATTTTGGTGTTGATATCTTCAATATATTTTTCTAGTTTCTCTTTCTAGAGACACAAGTATTCATGTTCTTCAATAATACTGAGGCATTTTTGTTGTTGTTTCTTATATAGGACAAGCTCATTATACTTGGAATCAACACTAACTAATCCATCTTCCAACTGAATTGATGAAGCCTTGATAAACTAGAAGAGTTGTTGTGACGACTAGTGCTAAAGATCAGAAGTAGAAATACTATCAACATGGGGAAATCTTGCCTGAAGGAGTTGTCCACTCATAACATACTTCTCAAAATGTTCTTTCATTAATGTCTCTAGTGCAATATCCTGTTGAATTTCTTTATGGACTTGTGCAAGAACCTATAAATAAGCAAAGGAACAATATCGAGGGATTGTGTAAATAGATACAAAAGTTCCTTAGAGTAGTTTGGGTCTCGACTAAGTGTAGAGATTTATGTTGGGGAAATGATGGTGCTTGGTTTTGGTTGCGATGCAGATAGAGGTTGCGGAGGTAGCATAAAAACTGTATCAGAAATCTTCTTGATCCCCTATATTCTCAAGATTTGAGAGTATATCCATATTATCTACCTATTTAGTGGTATCTTTAGGATCAAAATGTTGATAAGGGTCATCAAAAATGGTTTAAGAGGGAGTGGTAGTTTTTGGTGATGAAATAGGACTATGTGGTGGAGATGTGGTGTGTGAAGGGAAGTGTGTTCTTCAATAACAGTTGTAGGATGAATGGGTTCTTCAATCTCGTTGTCTGGGATATATATGATAATTGAAGAACTAGCAAGAGGAATAGACATTTTGGATGCAACAACAATGAATGCTTCCTATGAAAAATAAAAGGCATCAAAAGGTAAGGAAATTGTAGGATCAACATCAAAAAAGGTATCAGGTGCTAAAGGTAAAGGGATCATGGAAGCCAAAGATAGAGTTGGAGGTTTAAATGTACTCTCTTGATAATAAATAACATCAAGTATAGAAGAGTTTGTAACAGTTGGACTTACAACGAATTCTACAATAGAGATGATGGCATTGACATAAGACATACATTCTTGGAGCTGCTTCATGATAGGCTGAATGCTGGAGGCAAGTGCAGCCAAATGCTTTTGAGATGATGATGGAGTGTTAGAAGGTAGACTACTAGGTTTCATGGTGTCAAGAGAGTAAACAGTTCTCTCAGAGGTCTGAATTCGTTGAACTCCCGGCCAAGACATAATTTCAAGATAGAATGCTTCTTCAAACATATAATATGGCAAAACCTACATCTTGAAGGTGTATAAATTGAAAACTTTCGACCAAACGTATGTGTGACTACGGTAACTGTTGAACCACATTTGGTATACATACTTGTCCAGAATGGACCTGGGTACCTCGATGATCATCATGGTGGCATTGATCATCTTGTTATACTAATCTTCAAATTCTTTCTCATTGTGGGACTAATTTGCAGAGTCCTCTTGAACTTTGCGAATACGCAAGTGCAAGATATTCACCCTCTAAAATCTCGGTGAATTTGAGACTCTTTGGAGTAAACTACTACATCATCACAATAGATATTACTAAGTATCCATAGATGAAATATGTGCCCATCTTGTAGACTTCGTCACATGCAACAAAGAGTTAATCCAGTAGGAACTTACACCAATTTAATGGGACACCTAAAACATATAATTCAACTACAAATATGGCATGTAAAGTACATTCTACCTTTGTGTAATGGAACCTAAACTTCCCTACAATAATATAACAAGAAAATTGGACTTGGTCATTATTGATCAATTCAATTACTCCACAAACTTTGCATCTGGTGCCATATTTCTCATAAATATTATCTTTGCCAATTTTATTTTGGTGCTTGGAAGTTCCTTGAAATGTTGTAGAAATATCTAACCATGCATAGACAATCCAGTGAGCTTTTGGATATCATCTACATGAATAGGCTACTCTTTTTCCATACAAATATAACCTCCATGTATGTGGTTGATGAGAAACTTGGTGCACTATGCAACTTCTCATATAGTTCCAAATATGGGAAATCCCACAGCTTCATAATGATAGACTTCTGTAATGGTTGGAAATCAAGTTTAACTTCTTAAATGAGTTTCTAGATGGAGCTAAATTAATATCCATATAGACTTTAGGACAAGGTGTTGAAAAAAATCTAGGTTAGATAAATTAATATCAACTAGGGTTTCCTTCTCATACTCCCCTAGTATCTCATCCATGGGCTCAATGGGATTATAGGAGAAGTTGAAAGGAACAAGGTTCTTTGCAGGGTGAAATATTATGGAATATAAACAACTGTAAACAAACTAGATAGGAATATATTGATGGAATTTAGACACACAGGTGATGGATATAGAAGCTAGGGTAGCGTACTAAGGAAACTAGAATGATACAAATGAGAAATAACACATCAAACCTCTATAATTATAGAACAATACAATGATGAAGTAATAGGATTAACCATTGGACATTAACTAAAATAACTCGACAAAATTGGGGATTGATTCAGAAAGTAATGTGAGTTAGGGTAAAAATACTCATGACATGATGTAAATGACCAAAAATGATATGGCATGACAACAAGACATAATTATAGGCACCTCAATTAATTATTCAATAAATTAAATCGCCAAAATTCCATTGTTATGGAAAAAAGACTTGATGGTGGAAAATAATTACATTTAATCAATCAATAAATGATAAAACTACAATATGTACCTCCTAACCACAATGGGTTCCAATGTATCACAGCTAAGGAACAAGAAATGTTACTGACATGACTAAGACAACTGACTAAACTAATGTGATTGACTTAATCCTAAAGCTAACTTGTGCTCTCAGACAAAGAGTAGATAAAAAAAATGATTTTAGTGACCATAGTAGGGATTTTGGTGTGCGTCATTCACCCAACCAGTTAAAAGAGTTCCATCAAGTTGCATAAGCATTACAACCCCATATTCTCTTATTTCTGTAGATAGAAGGATCCAGGTAGTGCATCTGTAATTTTCTAGGATGTTTAAGATGCTTACTATCATATATCAACACTTGATCTCCCACAGAGAAATACTTAGACTTAATATATCAACTGTACCAAGATTTTTGTCTTTCTTTATTCATGCTTTAGTGAAAATCAATTAGAAATTATCGCTCATCCAATTCCAATATCTCTTGTAAACGCTCTGCAACAGACTCATCTTCATACATTTTGGTGGCTTGCGCAATGAACAAACCTCGAATAATGAACTCAGCAAGTACCACAACTTCTCTACCATATAGAAGATGGAAAGGGCTATACTTGGGCATTCTCTTTTAGTAGTTTGATAAACCTATAAAGTAGTAGGAACTTATTCATCCTAGTCATCCTATTAGGATCGCATATTTTATTGAGTCCCTTTTCCAATATCTTATTGAAATCTTCAATTGTTCCATTTGCTTGTAGTGATATGGACTAGTTTTTTGGTGTTGAATTAAAAACTCCTACGTCAAAGTGAAAATAGTCTCACTGATGAAGTGTGACCCCTGATCACTTGTCAGGCTCCTTAGACAACCAAAAATTGTAATAATATCCGTAAATATGAACTTGGATGTAGTACTAATAGTATCATATTTAACATGAGCTTCTTCAAACCAGCGCATCAAGTGATCAGTTGTGGTAATAATATAGCGAGCATGTGAGTGTTATGCAGGATGATATATATGGCCAAAAAAATCAAAAACGCATTTTTCTAAGGCATAAAGAGATCTTACAGGATGTAGTGGAAGCTCATCTCAATGAGAAGGCATACCAAGTCTCTGACATACATCACAATTCTTAACATACTCCTTTGCGTCTTTGAATAGATTCAGCCACCATAGTCTTGCTTGCAACACTTTCTTTGCAATTTCGTTTCCTCCAACATGGCCTCCTACAACACCACTTGAAATTCCCATAAGACATCATCTCTTTCATGGTTTAAGATACATCTACACAAGATATGGTCAAGCCCCATCTTGTACAATTGGCCTAAAATTAACTAATAATATGTTACTAGCACCAATAAATGCTTCTTTGCACAGATAATCACTTGGACACTTACCAGTGGCTAAAAATAATGCAATGTCTTCAAGGTAATCTGGAACAACCTTAATCCTAAACAAATCTACATCAATTGATCATCAACTGAGCCTCTCGCTTCGTTAGAATTTAAGTGAGAAAGGTGATATGGACCCACATTAGTGTGACCTGGCTTGATAAAAACTTCAAACAAAAATTATTGGAACAATAAAAACCATCTACACATTCTTCCTTCCAAGACAAGTTTATTGACAAGATACTTTAGTGCTGAGTGATTAGTAAAAAACCTGAAAGAACCTCAAAGTAAATAATGCTAAATTTTTAGAAAAGAATATTATACTATAGAAAGAGCCTCCATCTTACTTTTTGTATAATTTATTTCAACATTGGAAATCTTTCTACTGGGAAAATAAATAGGGTGATCAATATTACCTTCATCAGGTTGTGTCAAAATGGCACCCAAAGCAATATTAGATGCATTGATGTGTACATGGAATTATTTGTTCCAATATGCATATAATAGTATCGAGGGAAATTGCAAGCTTCCCTTTTAAATTTGTGTAAGAAAAATCACACTAAACAATCCATATAAAGGGTTTGACCTTATTTAACAATTTTTCTAATGGTGCAATAGTTAGAGCATATTTGCAGATAAATTTTTGATATAACTTGTATGCCCCAGTGTAGACCGCAATTGTTTGATGCTTGTAGTGGTGGAATATTTAGGATTACCATGAATTTAGCAAGATCCACATAAACACCATATTTTCATACAATATGACCCAACAAGGTACTAAATGAAACAATAAAAACATACTTCTTCAAGTTCAAAGAAATGTAATTGTATGTCTATCAAACATAACCTGCAATAGAATAGAGTGATTTTTCAAAATGCTATAGATTTTATAGTTGTCCATATAGACTTTAAGAAATTTATGAATATACTCCTTGAATGCAACAATTAATATTTTAGAAAATACAACTAGAGCATTCTTAAGACCAAATGGCATAACATGATAGGTGTAAGAACCCTATTCAGTGATGAAAGTGGTTTTCCTTTTATCCCCCGTTGCAATGCGGACTTGATAATACCCAGAAAACTCATGTATGAAAGAATGACCTTCTTGCTTCGCATCATTTTATATCACTTCATCACTGAAAGGAGTCAGGAATGGATCATGAACACATGACTTATTGAGACTTCAATAGTCTACGCTAACTTTGATATCCTATGAATCCTTCTTATCTTGAATGACGATGGGACTAATCCATTCAACTTCATCAACTAGAAATATGAGACTCGTAATCAAAATGTTATGTATTTCCTTCTTAACCTTCTCTTTGACTTGTGGATTCAAATGATATGGTATATGTTTGATTGGTCTTGCATTGGTTTTCAAAAAAATCTTTAACTCTCCCAAACTTCATTTTATATCTTTGAGTTCTAAAACTAAGGCAGGAAACATATCTTCATATTCTTTTATAAAATAAAACATTTCCTTCGTAGGATGCTCTTACCAATAATCAACAAAAGAAGCCAGCCTGGGTTTGTCTCCAGTTCCACTGTTGTGTTTGTGCAACTTCAAAGGTTTAAGATGCAGAGCATCTTTTATAAGTTCATCCTTGATACCTTTTTCACCTTTAGATTCCTTAAAGAAAAGATGTCTTATTTCTGTAGGTTTTAACCCCGTACAGAAATTACCTGCATATGAATTCTAATATAAAGAAAATAAATAATGTGAGAGCATAACACATAAAAAACATATACACAGAGATTTTCCCCTGGATCCCAAAACCAAGACTACTAGCTTGATTTTTCATTATGTTCCTTTCAATGTTATAATACATATTTATACATGCCTAAGCATCCAATACCATGGACTAAAACCATCACATCCAAAACCATGGACCGAAAACCATCGCGTCCAAAACCTTGGACTGAAAACCATCACATCCAAAACCATGGACCAAAGACCATAACGTCCAAAACCATGTGCGAAAAAACATGCAAAAAACCATAGGTAGGTCTGCCCAACCTAATATAGGGTCAAAAACCAAAATTTTCTGGGGCGCTGCCCCGGACCCCATAGAGTGGGGTTACCTGCACCCCTCAAATCCCCTGTGGCTCTCCCCACTACACAATCAGTGCAACGAAGGGGGGGCTCTACCCCCCTTCTAACCCCCCGGTTAACTACGTAGGCTAGTCATGGAAAGAATATAACACAACCCAACTTTCTCCCACCTATTGTTTTCTTTCCACAGGGGGCCACAAGAGAGCTTAGTCATTTATCTAGCCCTACAATGCCCATTGTTTCTCTACACCAAGATAACTTCTTAGAGTTCATAGATTTTTTCAATGCATCTGAAGTATTCTTCAAAGTGTCCACCTTTACCAGCAACACCTTTTTATCTTATATCATATCCCTCACAAAGTGATACTGAACATAAATATGCTTTGTCTTTGAATGATATGCAGGGTTCTTTGCCAAGAAAATTGCACTTTGACTGTCACAGTCTATCCTTATAGCTCCCTGTACTAACCCCATACTTGAACACAATATTTGAAACCAAACTACTTCCTTGCTTGCATGAGTGGATGCCATGTATTCTACCTTTGTAGTTGATAGTGCCACTACAGATTGTTTCTTACTCATCCAACTGACTATGCCTCCAAATAGGTTAAACACATACGCACTTGTAGATATTCTCTAATATAGATCTCCAGCCCAGTCTGCATCAACAAATCCATGAATATCCAACACTCTATCCAATCCTGGTCTTCCTTGGTAACACAAACCATAATCACTAGTGCCACGCAAATACCTGAAAACCTGCTTCACTGTTGTTCAGTGCTCCTTCCCTGGTTTTGACATAAACCTGCTCAATACTCCCACTGCATGTGAAATGTCTGGTCTAGTACAAACCATTGCATACATCAGGCTACCAACTACACTTGCATATGGAACACGGGACATGTCCTCTTCCTCTTCTTGTGTCCTGGGACACTGTTCAGTCAGATAACTTTACACCTATAGGAATAGGAACCTTCACCGGTTTACTATCCTGCATATTGAACCTTTGTAGTATTGTCTCGACATACTTCCTCTGGTTTAACCAGAGCTTCCTCTTTGCTTGATCTCTTTTAATTTCCATGACCAAAATATAGTTTGCAGCACCGAGATCTTTCATGTCGAATTTAGATGACAATTGGGTCTTCAAATCCTGGATAATTTCTTTGTCATTTCCAACCAACAACATATCATCCACATACAAGACCAGATAAATAACACGGTCACCAATTAATTTAAAATACACACATGATCTTCTTTGCTTCTGGTGAAGCCAAGTCCTTGTATAAATGTATCAAATTTCTGATACCACATCCTTGGTGACTGTTTTAACCCATAGAGAGACTTCTTTAACTTGCATAACAGTTCTTTCTTACCCTTCACCGCCAAGCCTTCAGGTTTCTTCACGTAGATTTCCTCTTCCAGATCCCCATGAAGAAATGTTGTCTTCACATCCATCTGTTCTACCTCAAAATCAAATGCAACATCAACAGACAAAAGTAATCTAATAGAAGTTACCTTGGCAAAAGGAGAAAAAATATCACTAAAATAAATTCCCGACACCTGGGAATAACATTTTTCTTCCAACCGAGATTTGTATTTCTCCACCTTTCCTTCTACATTTGTCTTCTTCTTGAACACCCATTTGTTGCCAATGGGTTTCCTTCCAGCCAGCAACTCCACTAGATCCCAAGATGCATTTTTGTGCAAAGAGGCCATTTCATCAACCATGGTCTCTTTCCAAAGTTTTCCATCCTCTGAATCTAATACTTCCTTCACAGTTCTAGGATCATCCTCAATAATAGATAAAGAAAAATTCGAACAAAAAGTAAATGGACTATACCTTTATGGTTGCCTTTTTTCTCAAAATGATCTTCTCACACCCTGAGTTTTTGGCTCTTCATCTTTTGATTCCTCCTCTATTGTAGAGTTTGATTCTTCCTCCTTTAGCTCAAACTCTATCTTCTCAAGCTCCTTTGGTTGGACTTCATGTTTAATAACATCGTTCACCTCTCTGAACACCACATCTCAGTTGTACACAACCTTCCTTGTTACTAGGTTCCAAAGCTTATAACCCTTTAAACCATCCTTATACCTATTAAAGATGCACTTTTCAGATTTACTATCCAATGGTTCGTTTCTCCTTTGGAACATGTACATATGCATCACATCAAAATACCCTCAAATGTGAAAGAGAGGGTTTCTTACCAGTCCATACCTCTTATGGAGTCTTATCCTCCAATGTTGATGAAGGTGATCTATTGACCAAGTAACATGTTGTCTCCACTGCCTCTGCCCAGAATTCTTTTCCTAACCCAGCACCACCAAGCATGCTTCTTGCCCTTTCCATCAACGTCTTGTTCATTCTTTCTACAACTCCATTTTGCTGAGGTGTATATGGAGTAGTATGTTTTCGTGCTATACCACACTTCTTACAGAATTCTTCAAATTCCTTACTGCAAAACTCTCCACCATTATCTGTCCTCAGCACCTTTATCTTCTTCATTGTCTAGTTTTCCACCAGAGCCTTAAATTATTTAAACCTATTAAAGACTTCATATTTCTTCTTAAGGAAATATATCCATGTATTCCTTGAAAACTCATCTATAAATGATACATAGTACACAGACTTACCCAGTGATGGAACCTTCACAGGTCCAAACACATCACTGTGCACAAGTTCTAATATATGTTTCTCCCTCTTACCACCAGAGGGGAAATTCACCCGATTCTTCTTCCCATATACACAATTTTCACAGAAATCAAAATCCAGAGAGCTATTACTCATACCTTATACCATACTTTTACCATGAATTATTCGAAGGCCCTTCTCTCCAATATTTCCAAGCCTTTGATGCCACAACATGGTCTTCTCTCCAGAGATAGATTTTCTACTCCACTTTCAGGAACCACAAAACTATTGCACCCATCAACAACAGTGCTACCTTGCAGCTTGTACAAAGTTCCAATTCGAACTCCCTGAATCAATACCAGTGCCCCCCGAACCATCTTTCAAGTATCCTTCTCGAACACTATTTTTACACCTTCATCATCCAGCTTGCTTACAAAAATTAGATTTTTGGCTAATGCAAGAATATGCAGAACACCTAGAAGTGTTCTAACCCTTCCACCTTGCAACTTCAACTTTACTTTTCCGCGACCAATGATTCTAGCCTTCCTGTCATCCCCCAAGAATACATCACCACCACCATATTTCTCATACTTGTAGAACCACTCTCTATGGGGAGCGAAGTGAAAGGATGCACCTGAGTCAATTAACCATGCCTCATGATCTACATGTTTACTTGAAGAAGCCAAGTACACATCCCCACCTTCATCTGAAGTGGTTTTCACCTCTAAAGAAGAAGCATCATCAGAGCCCTTTCCTTTATCAGGAGCTTTAGATTTATAGTCCCTTTTGTAGTTCCCTTCCTTTCTGCATTTCCAGCACACCACCTTTACAGGTTTTCTTGGATATTTAGATCTCTCTCTAGATTTAGATCTCCCACTCGATGACTTATTTTTGTTTCTGTTCTGGGACCTTTCTCGTACAGACAAGGCATCACCATTCTGGCTCTCCATATTTTTCTGTCTCATCTATTCCGTCAGCAAGGATGAGACTATTTCATCAAACTACAAGGCATTTGTATTTCTACCTATTGTAATAACTAGACTATCCAATGAATCTAGTAGAGAACACAACAAACTGATCCACTTATCTTCATCTGAAATTTTAATATCAACAGATAATAACTGACTTACCACAGTATTAAATGCGTTCAGATGCTCTGTCACAGAGTCTCCATCTTTCATCCTCAGGTTATACAACTTTTTCTATAGGAACATTTTATTCACCAGAGACTTAGATTGGTACAAAGTCCCTAACTTGTCCCATTAATCCTTTGTCGTAGCTTCCCCTGATACATTCAGCAATATTGAATCTAAGACACACAATCGTATTGTGTTCTTCGCCTTCTGATCCAACTTCTTCCATTCTTCATGGGACGCTCCTGTTGGTTTAGTACCCAGATCTAACATGATCCACTAATCTTTATCCACCAAGAGATCCTCCATCTTGAGTTTCCACAACTCAAAACTCTGACCATTAAATTTCTCGATCTCTATCTTTCCACTACTCGCCATCTTCTTTCACCAACAGAATCGATCTCATATATCTCCCACTAATCAGGGTCTACCACAAGCTTGAGTGAAAACCCTTAGCAATAAAGGCGTCCCCTTGAAGCCAAAACAGCTCTGATGCCAAATGTATGTTTTAACCCTGTACAGAAATTACCTGCATACGAATTCTAAAACAAAGAAAATAAACAATGCTAGAGCATAACACATAAAACACATATACACAGAGATTTTCTCCTAGATCCCAAAACTGGGACTACCAGCTTGATTTTTCATTATGTTCCATTCAATGTTACAATACATATTTATACATTCCAAAGCATCCAATACCATGGATTGAAAACCATCGCATGCAATACCATGGACCGAAAACCATCGCATCCAAAACCATGTGCAAAAAACATGCACATAACCATAGGTAGGTCTGCCCAACCTAATATAAGGTCCAAAATCAAAATTTTCTGCGGTGCTGCTGTTATCGGGAAATCTAGTGCCTATGCAGAGCTGCTACTCCCACTAAGACGGGTAGCTATCTTAGAAACAAACAGATTAAAGTTATTTTGACTTTCCTTTACGAGAAGTAGATAGGAGAGGAGCAAAGAATACCAACCTCGATCTTTCTCTTGGTTCTCTTCTTTTTCTTTCTCCCGCTTTGACAGATCTTTGCCGCTCCTTCCTTGACCGCTTCAAAGAGTGCCTGTAAAGTCAAAGCAGCATAATACCTTCAAAGTGTAGAGATCTACAATCGTAAACAATATAGGACCAGATATATAATTACCACATACATGCATATATTAGCAAACATACAAGAATGTGGAGGAAAACTTGAATAGCTTTATTGATATAGAGATTAGAAGAGAGGATTACAACCCATTGATCTGACCCAGCATCATCCTCCCAGCATGAAATCTCTTCTTCACCTCATGAAAAGCTTAGATCACCAAACACTATGATATTCCACCAGGAAACCAACAGCACTTCCTTACAAGATAAAAGATTCTAGCCTCTGGATCTCTGGGATGAGGGATCCATATATAGATGATTGTAAGAGGGTGAGTCAGCTTTTAGGATTTTGATTAGTGTCCTCTCTCTGATAGTTCTTGATTCCACTTGGAGATTGATGTTCTCTTACTCATCGCTGGGCAAATTCAGAGAGGCAAGTGTCACGGGAGAAGTTTCTGGAAGATTCCACGATCATCCATCTTGCAAACTGTCTCTGTCATTTGTCTACTCTCGCTCATCGCACCCTACAGAAGGGCTTTCCAATATAAATTGCACTTTTTACACTAAGCAGGTGAGATGCATTACACCCTCTGTACTGAGCAGTTTGTATGGTCCAGTTTTGACCAGTTCTAAGCAGTTTTCTGTGGAGAACTTTTGGTTGATGATCTAATCAGCTAACCTTGTTCCTTTAGGGCATGAAGCAACACTTTTAGGGACTCATAAGCCCTTGGTTTATGGACATATGTGATTGGGGTTGCAGTGCCCAAATATGTCTATAACAGCTGCCCCAAACCCCATAGATCGGGGTTACCTGCACCCCTCAAACCCCCTGTGATTCCCCCCGCTATGAAATCGTCCCAACAGAGGGGGGGCTCCACCCCCCTTCTTACCCCCTGGTTAACTACATGGGCTAGTTGTGGAAAGAATATAACACAAGCCAAAAATTTCCTCCAAATCATCCTCTTCGGGTTCTTTATTAATTTCACCACAAGTGTTAACTTCTTGGAATCTTGATTCATATATACTCCCATAACCTATATTAATGTTGGATTCAACAATTGTCTTTCCAGTAGGGAATAATGCCCTCTTAATTGCTTTCAAAGCTTCAAATATTTGTGCATTATCATCTGAGAAATAAAAATAGCTACAGATTTGAACAATCATTGCATCCCAACTAATCGTTTTTCTCTTCATTTCATCTTCTAAATACCAAGCTTGCGTAAATGTGCCCAATGTATGAATAAACTGATGTACCCACAACTCAACTGGGAACATAACATTTGTCTAAACAACACTACAAATCTGGACATGCTTCTAAGGGCCAGTATAACCCTCACATTAGAGAAATTTTGAGCTCTAAATGGGCCTCCTAAGGGTTATTATAAAAAACAATGGAAATAATAAAACAATATTATATCATGTCATCAAGTTTTGGAGGGAAAAAAAGAAAAAACTACTTTTTTTCAACTTGTATTTTCAACTTATCTCCCTACAATTTTACTCAAATTTCGAGAAGGAGCACTCACTTTATGTGGAATTTATTTTTTCATCCAACAAGTACCCATGTTGCATACTTTGGATGGACCCTAATACACAAAAAATGTGAAATACATGAAAAAACGTGATTTCATGTATTTCACATTTTTCATGTAATAGGGTCCATTAAAAGTGTTGAACATGGGTACTCCTTGGATGCAAAATTAAATTACACATCCAACGAGTTCTCCCCTATAAATTTGAGTAAAACTGTAGGGATCTTAAGTTGACAAAGTATTTTATTTTTTGTTTTTTTATATTTTTACTTTTTTACTCCAAAAATGGTGAATCATTCCCCATGGTTGACATCATCGTATTGAATCCTATTGGTGATTATATAGTTTTTTTTTGTTGTACATTTTTGTTTTGAGGCCCATTTTTTACCTTAAAATTTATCTAATGTATACATGGATTACATCTAAGCTCTTTTCATGAATAGTAAACCGACACAACATAGCAGACTTGACCAAATCCCAATTTTGGAATTCATTGCGATGAGCTCCCCACCATCGCGTAGGATTTTCTTGTAAAGAAACATCCATAAAAGGATTTCTTTGCATTTCTTCAATATACAACTCAACTTCTTTAATGAAATGAGAAACAGATCTAATTCCAGTAAAAGTAGGATAATTCCTTACCTCTATACTGATCCATCAATCAGAACGAATAGTTGTGCATTGTCTAGAGTGTATCTCATGATCTCCTTGTTGCCAATCATCTATTACAATGTTTGAACCAACCTCAGTATGTTGAACACTCCTCCAAATAAGAGAACCATTTGTTGTAGGATTTATGTAATCCTCCCTCTTCCCTACATTTAACTGATACAGTCGATCCAAAACACTGGGCTCATCTATGTCATCAATGGGCTTCATAAATCTTGGACCTTGATAAGGGTCCAATGGTTGGATGACTCTGACTCCTTCTAGTTAAAAGTTCATAGTTTCTCACTTGAGGTCAATAATGGCATAATTTTCAAATGCTCAGTCTACTCCCAATAGAGATGTATAAGGATCTTTGTCACCCATAATATCAATGACTTTCAAAATTTGCATATGTCTTCCCTCCAATGAAATCAACTTCTACATTCTCCAAATGACCAATGGGAAGAATGCAATACTAGTTGGCCATACACAAATGAATAGGAGAGAACACCAACTTGGATCTTGCCAATTCCTCCCAAGTTTTCTGTGGTAAAATATTCACATTGGAACCTAGATCTAACTTGGTATCTTTGATATGATGACCAACAATCTACGCATCAATACAAAACTCTCTTCATGTTTGTCTCTTGTTATGATAAACACATATGGAATGCCGCTCAAGCAAGTTAGCAGAAATGGATCATTATGAGAATTCTTCATACTTTATAATGCTTCTTAGTTTCTTGCAAAATTGACTAGACAAATCCTCATCGTTCATAATATATAGAAATAACTTGAACCATTCCATGAGAGTCTAAGATGTCTCTTGTGAAGGTGGAGGGCTCTTCATTTGTCCCTTTTCTTTTTTTTCTACTTGAGGGCTATAAGAATAATTTGACTTCTTGAAAATATCAACAACATCAATGTAATACTCCTTCTATTGAATAAGGTCATACAATTTATTTGGAGATGTAGGCTTTATTATGGCAGTTTGTTTAGGAATTTAAATGTCAACTCTGGTACACTTACCTCCTTTGATAATAATGTTAATATTGGGTTTCAAAACTAATTCAAGCTCTCTTAGCTTTTCATTAATCCGATTCACACCCCTTAGTTTGTTGTGTTTTTCCCATTGAGTGATTAATTCTCAACAATCTTCAGTAGCATGAGTATTTAATCGCCAATGAGATCACCAAGGCCTCCTTGGCAATGGAAAATCATGAGCAATATGGTCTCCTTGATCATAATTGTAACATTGAACTAGACCTCTTCCTCCAATTCTTCCCTCCCTTATTCCACCTCTTCCTTATCCTGAAGGAGCTTCATTTACCTGAAATGAAGTACAATCTAGGTGGTCCACAAGAGCATCCACAGCTCCTCACTAGTCATTATGGTGAGTCAAATACCCACAAAAATCATAAAACGTGTTATTCAAAACAATGAAATACTTCTACAAAATAGGATAAAATCGAGGTGCATGACCATAAGTTCGACATATTTCACATTATTCATTAGTAGACATGCCTTGCTAGTTAGGGAATACATGGCATGAGGTATGCCTTTGGTAAGGAACACTTGTAGACACCTACGTAACCCTTGTAGTAGGTCCTGGCAGTGGTGGCAGTGGTCCCATAGGCATAGTAGAAGGTCCCACACTCCACGACAATGGGCACTTGGTAACAGGATGCCCTTCAACATGACAAGTAATGCACCTAACTTTGTGGACAAGAAGCTCTCACAATGTTCATATCCTTCAACCTTCCAGCCAATTCAATGATCTGATGTTGTAAACCAATAATATTAGGATCACTAGAAGAAGAACCCACTCTATAGACATGAGGATATCCTTCTATTTCCTTGATCTTCATGGCCTTCTCTAGTACATCTTATATTTTTTCAATCCGATGTTGTGTCAAGGGAAATCGAGTCAATAGTAACAATGCTTTGAGAAATTATCCTTTTGGTGATGTGGATGAATAGGATAAGTCAATTTCCAATTATATATTTAAATCATTGCATGCACTCCCATGCAATCTCTCCCTCTCACTGTTTGATATCCCATAGCCTAACTAAACTTTGCTACTCTATTTGAGGAAGCTTATCCTCCTTAATAAATTACTATTTAACTAAATCAAGATTTAGATTCTAATTTAGTGTTGACCACTTGATGAACCATTGAAGTGCTCTATCTTGCAAATTTCTCTGAAACTTGATAATCTTAGAGGCATATGGGGTCTATCTGGCCTAACAAATGGCTTCACACAAGTACTAATGTTATTCTACATCTTTGTCTCCTCACCTCGAGAACTTAGGGTATTCAGTAAATGATCTCGACATATTCCCAACTATCTATGATTGACTAGGCACAACTAATATAAGGCCCTACTAACCAGGTTGTGAAAAAGTTGTAGAAAGTGTCTGAAAACTACCACCAACACTACTAGAATTACCATAACTACCAATTGCATATACTCTATGAACTTTTTGAAATTTCAATGTTTTAAATAACTTTGAAAAAAACTGACAAGATTTTGATAAAGTACCAAGGGGGAGTTAGGAATAGAACTAGATACAACATAGCATTGAAAACTACTACTTTCAAGGAATGAATCATCCTTGTGAAATAACTTCATAATGACAAAATTCATCTCTTCATCCACGAGATTCTTTTTGGTTGTAGTCACGCACACTTCTCCATTATACTTAGGGAATGTTTGTAAAGTGGTGTTTTGATGTTTACTTATCATTGTTAAAGTTTTACCAAGTTTTATTGATGAGTTAGTATGTGTTGCACCTCATTTTATTTCTAAACTCATGATGTTCTCCCCTTTTCCTATCTTTTAGACAAACAATTTTTGGTTTCAAATCGAACCCATTAAGCCAAAGAGCACATGAACGCACTATGAATCCTTGCTCATGAATGCTTTATTCTTTAGAAGCACATCATGTGCCCTTAAAGAGTGCAAAGCACACTCCTTAAGCTCTTTCCTTTTCCTTGTTCCAAACTTCACCCTTCCAAAAACCAAGTCTTCCTTTGAGCATACTCCTTCGACCCAAAGGAATGTGCCCTCCTTCAGCACATGAGCGCACTCTGAAGGCCTTAAGATCCACCCTTCATCCTTCCACAATGCATTATGCACCCTCTTGACCCTTTGAGCACATCAGTGCACTTCGAAGGCACAAATATCTCCTCTTTAGCCTTCATACTTGCACCATGCACCCTCCTAGGCCACTTGAGCACATGAGCACACCTTGAAGGCCTAAAGCCTCCTCCTTCAGACTTCAGGAGTGCGCCCTGCATCCTCCTTCCCTCCCAGCACACAACACGCTTGGGAAGCCCGAAGCTTTCTCCTCCATTCTTCAGACTTACACCATGCACCCTATCATGATTACCCCTTTCCCTTAAGTGCATGAGCACATGCTAAAGCTCGAAATCCTTCCCTCTTTAACCCTTCAGCCTTTTGAAGTGCTCCCTTATGCCTAGAAGCTCCCCATTATTTTCTGAAGTGCACTATCAAGGCGTGAACAAGAAAATTTGCATAAAACATGTTAGAATGGGAGATTTTCAGGCTGGTGGTTGCTTGTCATGAGTGATTGCAGGTACAGGTGCTCCAAAAGTAGCATGGAAAGAACACATGCAAAATATTATTCAAAGAGGGAAAACAAAGGAATCATCAAAGAACCCACAAAAACATGTTACCCTGTGTTCTTGGTATTTGATATGTGCAGATAACAGGTTTGCGATACCAAGAGATTGCTAGTGTTCTCATGACCTCCCGTTCGAGTAGCTTTGTGCACTTTCCTATGAGTTCATGTACCAGTTGGGGCCAGATGTTACCCACCACCTGTGGATAATGTATATAGGAGAAACATTTTCTCCTAGATGGTCCCTAGTCGACAACCAACAACCCCTTACAACCACCAAATAGCTCAATGTTCCATTTTCTCTACCACCTGAGCTAGCCATATGGTCCCTCAACCACTTGTCATGATTATATGTTTGAAGGTGGGCCTCCTGACCCCAAAGGTATGGATTTTCATTGGTATACTTGAGTAATTTTCCTCACTTGTCATGGGTACTTTTAGGCACGAATTGGTGGGGGGATTATGTGAAAATAGAGGGTTAGTTTTGTATTCTTGTCTCCACTGCCCAGTTTCGTGGTTACCCTTGTATCCTAGTCCCGTAGGATCTCCTTCACTTCCTACTAGCTTTAGGGTTTGCACTACGTGGGAAATCAAAATTTTGGTTGCGTGCTCCCACTTCTCGACACCACCTACAATACTCCCATTCCACATATTTTAGCCCCATTCATCTCTTTTCCCATCTGGGTCCACATAGGGTTAGCCTCCCCTCCCCTTGTCCACACCTTGGGTTGGGCCTGGAACGATGCCCCAGAGGTTGATGCAACTAAAAATAAAATGGAAAGCATACTTTGGCCACTCTCAATAGGAAATGTACCACAAAATGCAAAGACTGGTTGGGACATACAAATTTATCATGTGGGAAAAAGCCAAACATGAGCTCTACCCCTTATCCACGACCATCATCCCGGCTCCTATGAGCCCTAGATGAGCTCTCTCCATCATGAAGGAACCCATGATTTTCCCAACCCCTAGTGGGCATTGAACAACCCCACCACAAGGAGGTATCCACTGCTACATATTACACATAACGTTCTCCACTGCTGGGACATACAAATTTAGTATGTGGGAAAAAGCCAAACATGAGCTCTACCCCTTATCCATGGCCATCATCCTAGTTCCTGTGGGCCTTAGATGAACCCTCTGCATCATTAAGGAACCCATGATTGTCCCAACCCTTGGTGGGCATTGAACTGCCCCACCACAAGGGGGTATCCACAACTACATATTATACATAATGTTCTCCATATCCTAAAGCCCCGAGTAATTATGAAGAAAAATCAATCAAAGGCAAAAGGCATATGAAAAAGGGTGGAAACGAAAAGGCTAGGGTAACTCATGTACCACAATTTTCTCCCTCCTACACTCATACACCCAGGTGTGGACTTCCCTTATTATAGTTACCTTTGTGCCTTGACATGTGGTCTCTATGGTTCCCCTCATCCCCACTCCATTCCATTATTATATCATTTTCCACCTACCACTTAAGGATGTACCATGGACATGTCACACCCTTTAGAGGTTGAAACCACCTAATAGGGTCCTTGGTTAACCCCTATTGAGCTTGGTGACACTTGTACATGCCAAAGCCCACTATGGAAGGGCATTCTAGCATGAAGTGCTGCATTGATCCCATGACTCGTAAAATTTATTACTTGATTATTCTAATGAATTTTTGTATTGTAGGGCAAGGGGATGCATGGGATCTTATGCAGGATTGTGGGCGGGTTTTCGTTTGGGGCTTGGTCTCCCTATATGGGGTCCTAGCCCTCCAAAGGGCCACATTGAAGTTGTAGGGTGAGCGTTGAGAGTTATGGGCATCAACCATAGTAGAGATTACTTCATGGATCCCCAGCACCGATCATTGATTGCTCGTGTTCCCTATTTTGGATGAGGATGATGCACCTGGTTCACCACGCCTAGTCGACTCCACACTTGCACCATACACTTGGAAGATGTTCCAAGGTCTAGAGGATGTCTCCCACTATAGATGGTTTAGCGGTGAGATCCAAATATTTTAATTGCCCTGAAAATATATCACCGACTTTTATATTACTTTGTACTTCTACTTCTTGATTCATTGAAATATGTGTTGATTTGGTAAATATGAATGGGATTTGTTACTCATCCGTGTGGTAATACAATTGAAAAAAAACATATTGGTGAGCCCTTGTGTATCTAAGTGATCTGAAATTCAATCCCCAAACATGTCTCACCAACCAAACTTAAAAGAATAAAAATATCGATATGTTAACCCAAGGAAATCAACCATAACCAATGTCACTAATAACATAAATCACTGACAAACAGAGCTATCGACCAGACAAAGCGGGTCAAAATATCATTATCAGCAAAGTGAAGTCATTTAAAGGAATTCATCAACAAGAAAAACAAGAGCATCTGCAAGCGAATGTTCGACGAGGTGAAGACATCAACCAGCGATATCATTAACAAACAATGCCAACAAGAAACAAAATCATGAAACAAATGAGTAAAGAAGTGAAGCCAACAGTAGTTAAATTTGATGGGTGTTCACTAATTTGTTCTAGGTTTTAAAATCTAAGTAGACATGATGCGGTTGTCCAGAGGTTTTGGTTGGAATGTCATTTTTTTATTTTTTATTTTTTTAATCAAGTTTTTATTTTTATTTTATAAAATGAATTTTGGATTGCATATATATATATATATATATATATATATATATATAGCTCCTTAAAAACTTCCTAGACACTTATTGTGGAAAATTCATGATTTCACTAATTAAAAAAATTATACAAAACATATATGCCAGAAAACGTAAACTATTTATAATGAAAAATATGACTTAAAAAAATTAGTAATTTTAATTAATTAGATTTCATATATATATATATATAATTCTAAAAAAAATCTTAACCTATTAAAAAGTATGCACAACATAGTTAAATTATGTAAATCCTATAAATGTCAGTTGAATTTATAAAAAAAACTAACAATATAATAATAATAAAACTCAATATATAAGTATATATAAAGTTTAAAATGTCCAAAATGATATTCACTAATGATAAATATGAGATAGCTACAATGGAGGAGGAAGAAAGCTACAATGGAGAGGGAAGAAAAGGAAAATATCAAGTAGTAATTTTTGAATAATCATTGCGTGCAACTTGCTCATAATTTTATAAGTGTTTTCCACATTGTTCATGTATAATGATTATATTTCAAAATTGTTGGTGTATAATAATTCTATTTAAAAAAATTTAGATATTTAGACATATAAAGAAAATGAGCTATTGAAATTTATTATTGGTTGTTATATAAGGTAATTTTTCAAATATTATTAATATTTAATTATATTTAAATTATGAAATATTGATTATTTTTAAAATAATTAATAAATAAAATATTTAAAGGAGTTTTTAAAAATTAATTATATGAAAATTAATTACTAATAAAAAATTCCATATTTATATGGAAGCCAAAAAAAGTATTGTTTTAAGTTTGTTAATCATTTTAAAATTCAAGATTTCTTAATAATCTTTGTATTCTTTAGGTAACTTACTAATCATTATTGTATTAAAACAAAAAAACAAAAAAACAAAAACGAAACCAGTATATTTTAAGATAATTGGTTGATTGGGTTTTTGTTGTGCCTTTCAATATATTTTACGTTAAAATCTAATCAAAAGGAATTGAGTACACAAATCCATGTCACTCTAAGTAAAATTGGCCGTGTCAATACCCAAATGGCCATGTCATATATTCACGTATATGTGTGTATATATGACATAAAATACTGGTAATGCCATTTTCATGGCAATCTCTATACAATATCTTTGTCGTGCCCCACAGGCGAAAGCAATGAATTATATGTATATATACAACAATCAAAACATGTAAAGGGAGACTATTGTCCTTTCAATTATGAAAATTCGATTCAACTGTATATGAGCAGGCTAACTGCGCTGAAATGGGCTTTATGGGCAAACCCTAATAAGATATTGAGTTACTTGTGACGAATGAGGAAATGGTAGTTCTGGTGTTATTACTTTCTTTGAAGGAAGGTATGTGGAAAGCCCTGTATGCCAACCGGATCGTCGGATTGGTCTTCGTGTGATGAGGGAGTCATCATTTGAAGGTTCTGATCATAAGTTCGGGTGGTTGACATGTCATGAATTGTTGGAGGCAATTCAACTTCGTAGTGCATTCCATGGAAGGCGCAGGGGTCAGATTGAGTTTCATCTTTCATCCCCGAGTTCCCGTAAGGACCGATGCTTAAGGAACTGCTTGGAAGGCTCACGCTCATGGTGCCCGATGGATTATTTGTAAAGACAGAGACGCCCACCTGCTGAAGCATTCCCGCCTGTTGTTGTTGCTGCTGCTGCATCGCGCTTGCAGCGGCCAAACGACTGTTCATTAATTGCGCTTGAACAATCGAGAGTTCCGTCCGCAATGCATCCACCTGAACCACCAAATCTCATATCGAAGGTTATATATGATCTGTTTTTCGTTATTTCCAAACTCAAGTTACACTTTCACGTATTTTCATGGTGCCATGTCCATAACTTACGTAGAATTATCTTACTAATTATGTTTAAAGAACTTTAAAATAACATAGAGGCAAGCTGAAAAGGACTAGGCTTAAAATAAAATTTGCTTATCGCTCCAAATGCAAGGAAGGAGGAGGTGATATGAAAGTTTACAAAATTCCAAACAAATTGGTAAAAGATGTTCACAAGTTAAAGATTTACTTATTTATATAAAAAAAACTTATTGTAATTACATTAAATTTAAAATTAAGTAATAACTTATTTATCCTAAGAATTTAGGATAGTTTTATAAAATTTAAATTTGTCCTTGGTTTGTAAGTCAGAATATTTGTTTTTTAGATTTTAGTTTAAAGATAAAAAGAAAATTGAAAATGAGAATAAATTATTTTTAAAAAAATATTTTAAATAATATATTCAAAATTATATATTATATATATAATTTGAAAAATATATTATAATTTATGAAATTTCTAATTCAATTAAAGCATATTGCCAACAACAATGATTTTATTAATAAAACCTAACAGATATTTAAATATTGAGAATCTATTTTTGAAAAATTATTTTAGGAAAATATTTAAATAATATATTCAAAATTTATATATATATATATATATATATATCAAATTTCTAATTCAATGGAAGTATATTGGCCAACAACAATGATTATTAATGAAAACTAAACTTAACAGATATTAAATATTGGTGTTATATTTTTCTTTGTCATTTCATTATCTTTGGCATTTTGGTAGATAATTTTAAATATTCATTAATGAAATGGTAAAAAAGAATTCAATTAACATATGTATATATTTTGTGTTTTAATCATATTTATAAAAGTTATGGTTATATATAATAGTTTAGAAAATTCTAATTTACATGTATTTATAAATTAACATAATAATAGACCAAAATTAATAACTATTCACAATTTGAATATCTACAATCACCTATATTAAATGAAACTCTCAATGCACTTATTATTTATGTCATTTGATACCAGGAGCATCTTATATAAATGAATCTTCCGACCTAGTCACATAAATGTCATTGATAACAAGAATATTTACGACACCCACTATCTAATTATAATCCATATCATATCATTCCTATATTAGTAACTAATTATATATATACCATCCATGTCATTCCATTGTTACTAACTAATTACAAATATACCATTTGTTATTAAATAATTAATATAATATTTTTAATATTTTTATAATCATATTAATATATAAATTTAATAATTATAGAGAAAATTAAAAAAATACAAGTTCATATGAAAATTTCATAATTTGATTAAAAAACCCATGAAATATATATATCAACATGCCAATATTTTTTATTTGCAACACTAAATTAAAAAAATTATTTGAAAAAAACGTATTCAATGAATCCAATAATAGGTTCTAGGGAGAAGCCCTGAGCCTATGGACGTAATTAAAGAATGGCTTAAAATTTGAAGTAATTCATAGCTAGGCCCGTTTTTCTATTAAAACTATCTACAACAAAGGTAAGGCTGCTGCATGAGAAGTCAAGTCTCTTCTCACCATAGGCAAAGGAAAGAATCGACAGGCAGTATGTGTCACATAATACACCTTTGCAATATTAGGGACTTTTTCAGATGGTAACTCTCTCTTAAGGAATTCATAGCGAGGCCCACTTTTCTATTAAGAATCGACCAGCAGTATGTGTCACATAATACACCTTTGCAATATTAGGGACTTTTTTCAGATGGTAACTCTCTCTTAAGTAATTCATAGGTAGGCCCACTTTCCTATTAAAACTATCTGCAACAAAGGTATGGCTTCTGCATGATGGTCAACTCTCTTCTCACCATAGGCAAAGGAAAGAATCGACAGGCCGTATGTGTCACATAATACAACTTTGCAATATTAGGGACCTTTTTTCGGTTGGTAACTCTCTCTTCTGGATGATTTTCTCACAACCTGATTTAACTTTTTGAATTGTATGGAACTCTAATTTAAAAACAATGGTGCTATGACTATTGCGTTATCGTTATTACTTGAAAAATAACTAGAGGTGATGAGGTTATTGCCTTAAGGTTAACATTCCTTTCATCATAGCCGAAGGATCTAGAAGCAGTATGTGTCACTTTTGCAATTTTAACGAGTTTTTTCAGACTGTAACTTTCTTATAGATGGTTGTTATTAAACTGATTTTCCCTTTTGAATTGTATGGAGCTTTAATTTATGGAAAACTAGCGGTGATATGGCTTTTCTAGGCTTAGGGCAAGGATAGACCAACACTATGATATGTGACTTCTACAATTTCAATGACCCTTTTCAAATAGATGGTTGGTTTTCGTATTTTCTGTAGCTGGGTATGCAAAATAAGTATTGTTTCTGTCTCTCATATTATTCTGCTATTACTATTATTAGTATGGATCTATCAGAACCAAGCATATACAAGAATAAGTACAAAACCTCCACTGATTAATATCAAGTTTATATGGATCCTGTACTTTTCAAATTGATACCTGGAAATTTTATTTATAAGTTACGCGCATACGCATGAAATGTTGAAGATCTTTACAGCTCAAGATCTTTCCCACCAGAGCTACAGAACTCTCTCGCGCGCATTCAGTTTAATACAAAGTTGTCAAGTTTCTAAGGAGAAAAAACAGCAATAATCATATCAAGGAATATTTGTCTACATGTTTAGAACCAACCAGTGAGCTGTCTTGCCGATCTTTTCTCAAATGGTTACGTTGATCCAGTAATAAACTCAACCAGTGAGCTGTCTTGCCGATCTTTTCTCAAATGGTTACGTTGATCCAGTAATAAACTCATATATTACTATTGAATGATCTCTCTCGCGCATTCAGTTACATAAATACATGATCTGTTCATATATTACTATTGAATGATCTCTCTCGCGCATTCAGTTACATAAATACATGAACTGTTCATATATTACTATTGAATGATCTCATATATTACTATACTCTTCATGATCTGTTCTCAGATTGTTACGTTGATCGAGTGATAATTTTGAATGATTAGGTTGATGGCTTAGTTATTGCATTATTATAGGGCAGTCCTTAGCATAGGCAAAAGTAAGAATATACATGCAGTATGTGACACTTTTGATATCTGAACGAGTTTTTTGAACTGTAACCCGTTTTGAAAGAATAGATGGTGGTGGTGGTTTGTTTTATTTTTAACTTCTTTTGCGAGACTCCGCTTTTCAGGATTTCTCCGCCATAGTTTAAACTAGTAAATAATGTTAATATCTCATGCTGATATTAACTAGGTTAGAATAGTTTGCGAAAGAGTTTAAAATAAATAGTGAATAGGTGCATTGAAAGGTACTCCTGGCCTGCTCACTGATTCAAAATCAGTACCACCTTTTAAACCTTCAATTTAAAATTATAAAATATCATAAACAACTCTCTAAACTCTCAACTAAAAATTATAATGACAGTTAAATTATAATGATAGTGATGAGGATCTACTCTAAAATATAATTAAATGATTATTATTATTATTCAATTTTAAAGTCATTGTCAAATTAGATATCACATTGGTGTATGAGACTCAACTGGCATATATATACTCTACTTTTTTGGTTTTGAACCTATGACCTTTTAAAAAGAAGCATATGCTCTTAACATTAAGCCCACTCAAATTATATATATTAAACCCATTAAAATATATAAAAATACATAATTTTTTTATTTTATTCTACTATAATTATGTTTTCTTAATTGGCAAAACCCATGAAATAATTTACTAAGATTAAAAAATGAGGATTCATGAAATAGCCAGCTATAACTAAGACTTTACTTTAGGATGCATGAAATAGCTCACGAAGAATAAAAATTTAAGAGTTTAAATACAAAATTTAGCTATAAGAATCCGGATTTTGATAATAAAAATGTATTTTTTATATAAAAAATCTGATTTTTTATATAAAAAAATCTGATTTTTTATAATAAGGTCCCTATTCATAATCTTGTCGATCCGTTCTCAAATAGTTACGTTAATCAAGTGGCAGATCAGATCTTATTTCAATGATTCAATTGTTGGCTTAGCCACTAAGATAAAATTCCTTCCTCTCTGGCAATCATATTGTTCACAGATTTCAAAAGAATTCTGGTCAATACGCTCGTTTTCTGATTGTAGAATCATTTAATTATTTTGTGGGAAATGAAATTATTTTAACGAGGCTAAAGATAATTCAATCAAAGAAAGAAAGAAAAACAAATCAAAGAAGTTCGATAGTTCAATTACCAAAAATAAAAAAGTGGAAAACCCACGAAACTAACCCTCGAAACCCAATTGATGAACGTGGCTTCCACCGAAGATCACAAAAAACGATGTGGGGGTGAGCAATCAGGAATGGAATATATGGACCAGCTTAGCAAATAGAAATTCCAAAATGGCCCAATCATGCAAAAAATGCTCGACTTGGAATAATTCCAAGTGCAGTTTCACAATAAACCGAAACCCAAATGAAAAAGGAAAGAAAAAACGACAATTTTCCCGTGCCATGCAAAGGCTGGGCTGCGACTCACCTGCTGTTGCAGTGCAAATATGGTCGAAACGCAGCCATAAACAGGATCCGAGAGCCTCGCCTGAGCCTCGTAACAGATGGTAACAACAGCCTCATGTCGTCTGTTCTGAGGAATATGCAGCAAAAGTTTGGAGACATTACTAGCACCAAAAACCTTATGCACAGCTGCAAAACGGGCCGCTCCCTGGTCGGAACCGAAATAGGGAGCAAATATGCAGCCGCTAATGCATTTCCTTCTGAGAAACTTGCAGGCTCCACATGGGGCACCACTGCTCGCACCCTCCTCCCTCGACCTCCCATTTCTCCTACCAGTCCCTCCTACAATCTCCACCACCTCCCTTTGGGCAATTCTCTGCTCACAATTACTATGATCACCATCGATCTCATTGTTAGCATGACTATCGTTATTGCTATTGTTACCATTGCTACTAGATGCGTTGAGCATCAGTGTACTGCCGGGGGGTTCTGAGTGCTCCAGCTTTACCGACCTTCAATTCCTCTTCCTCCCCAAAGCTCCGCCTGAGGATCAGACCTTCAACTGCAAGAACTTTAGAAAAAAGAGAGGAGAAAAACGAGTCAAAACAACTCTACATTTGCAGCAGAATCGGCCCAATCCAAGGCAACAAAACAAAACGTCTGGATGGGACAAAAAAATTAAAATTCCCAACCCAAATTCATGAGATATTGAAACCTTTAAATTAATTCTCTTTCCTTTTTTTTCTATTAATGCCGATTACCTCACCTGGTTGTATGCATTAATGGCAGAAGAAATGCACTGGAAAAAAGGCCAACGGAATCCCACGAGTTAAAAAAAATTGCAGAGGCCAACAAATATCAGGAACTATTTGTATATAGGGTCGACCCGATTTAACTGAGGGCGAGTGAATATTGAAATGGGGAACACGCTTGGCTCGTGACCGGGGATGGATGTTGAGACCTTTCCCACCGCCAACGCACACGGCGGCTTAACTCGCACCCCATCGCTAACTCGCCCTCCCCTGGCCTGCCCTGCTGTGCCCTGCCCAACCCGATGACTGCAGTTAGGGTTTGGTCGCGTTGGATTAGGGTTTGGTCATCTTGGATCTGGACCGGGCAGGGCAGCGCAGGGAAGCCGTTATGTTTTTAGTCATCTTTTCTCACGCGGACATGAAAACGCGCCCCCACACACACATTGTATTAATTATTATAATTTGGCATTATCCAGGGCGTCCTCAACCAAATCTCCCATCTAAGTTCTCCTAATTTAGCTGCTTCACAACATATGTGTGCTCCCTAGAGTGGTCTTTGTGTGTGTATATGAGTAATAACCCTCTCTCTTTTCAGTGGTTTCACGAGAATGTGATGAATATTAAAATAAAATTCAGACGATGTTTTATATAGTTTTTCTGTCCCCATTTGATGGAATTGATTCCACCATAGTCAACCTTTCAATCCCAAATTAGGTGCATTATGGCACTCCCAATTCAGTGATAAGAGAAATGTAACTGAAGTGATGATGTCATGTCTCGTATGAGCAGTTTTAGTATTTTCTCTCAGATACCGGTTATACATAAATAATTATGCAGGGAGTATAATGCTTATTATGAAATATAAAAACACGAGTCTCGTATATATAAAATAAAAAATTATCATGATAAAATTATATCATAAATTAATATTTAATTTATAAAAAATTTAAAATATAAAAAATTGTTGAATTGAGGTTTCTGTGATCCATAATATATATAAGATTTTTCAGCGTAAATTACATTTAGAAAAATTTTGCTGACGCTTTTCGAACCAACCAGTGTGGTTCTTCGTGCATAAATCACATTTAGAAAAATTTTGCTGAGGCTTTTCAAACGAACCAGTGTGGTTCATCGTCAGGACAACTTGTCCTGACAATGAACCACACCGAAACGTTAACCACACTCGTTGGTTGGAAACGCGTCGGTAAAGGTTTTCTAAATGTTCATCGAAAGGTTTTCTAAATGTTCATCGTCATGACAACTTGTCCTGACGATGAACGATGAACCACACTAGTTGGTTCGAAAAGCGTCCGCAAAAGTTTTTCTAAATGTGATTTAGGCTGAAAAATCTTATAAAAATATATATATATATATAATATAAATTCTAAATCTAATTTTATTTTTATTTAATGGGATGGAATCAAAACATTTTTATTAAGAATTATAACTATAATTATTATTTTCATTTTTATTTGTTTTGTATTTTAAATTTTTATTTTATTTGTATTTTTATTTTATGTAATTAAATTGAGTCAAAATGTTTAATAAGATAAGATAAGATTAGACATTACAACATTTTTTCCTTCTCGGTGCAATAAATAATATATTTTTTATATCCTATAATTTATATATGTGTTATTAATCATTTAAATGATAACTTCGAATATCTCAATATATTTGATATCTTTCGACTAAGTTAAGATAAATTTAGATTAGTTTAATTATTAATTATAAATATATTTATTTATTTTATTTTTATTCCCTTTTTAATGCAATTCAATGGATTCAAAATGTTTTAATTAATAATTATAATTTATTTTATTTTATTTTTTAGTTTATTTGTAATTTTTTTATAATTTGATAAAGTCAAAATGTTTGCATAACATAACATGAGAGGACAGGACAACATCTCTTCCATAGCTAGTTGGAGGGCACCTCTAGGCACAATAAAATAGTAATATATTCAATACATCAATAAAATATGTATGGCATAAGTGATATATTAACCAACCTAGATCCATCTTAATCTTGGATCTACCAAGCCTTAGAAGTATCAAATCTCTTTTCACTTTAAAGAGGTTTGTATCTCTAGGAGATTTGAACTCTCTTAATGCTCTGTAGATTGAGAGTTAAGATGGATTTAGGTTGGTTTAATTATCTCATTAAATAAGCTATATTCTACATGAATACCATGGGTCAATAATACAGTTTCTCATACCATAGGTCAATACCAAAAGTGAATACCATGAAGTTATTTTTATTTTAACTATTTTTTATAAAGTAAAATGTTTCACGTTATTAATTACTTTTTTTTTATATAATTTGACCAAATCAATATTTTTACAAAATATAATATGAAACATTACAACATCTTTTCTATTTCATATTGGATTAGAAAACACCTCTAAACAATAATATATTTAATTCATTTAAATATTAAAAAATATATTCATACATATAAACTATAAAAAAACAAAACAAAAACATAATTAATACATCATCAAATTCAACATTACATAAAAGTGACACCCTAATATATATAAACGACTTATCCATCATAAATAACACACTCAGGCTCATCATTGACACACTTAACACATAATCACTCACTTAAACATATGACTGTAAATTTTTAATAAGAAATATATTCGTTTTCATATATGATATGTTTATACGTGTATATGCATAATTAACATATTTAATGCATGAACAACATACTCATCGCATAAGCGACATATGAATAACATGTACAATTCACTTATGGATAAAAGCAACACTCATGAACATAAAGTAATGTATTCATGCATTAACACTTTAACATAATTGATGAACTATAACATATAAGAGATGCATTAATTATATAAGAGAAATTCACACACGTAAGTAATATATTAACATATAGTAGTGCACACACATATGTGGCACGATAATGTAGATAGGAGAACCAAATAAACACGAGTGACACTAATGCACATAAAAGGCTCATTAATCATTTAAAAAAAAAAAAATCACTAAGCATATTATGTAGGAACTTAACATATTGTTTAGGAGAACCAAATAAACACGAGTGACACTAATGCAAATAAAATGTTGATTAATCATAAAAAAAAATTCACTAAGCATAGTATTTATGAACTTAACATATGGTTGATAGCGTTGGATACCGGTGATATACAAGGGATTTTTTTTATGTGAGATCTCAATTAACCTTCACACTATTTGGTGTAAGAGTCTCATCTAGAGTACAGTGCAACTAATGTTTACTTAAAGATATGCTTTGCATTTAGCTATCATCACGAGAGAGAATCGCGTATGTGCTTTTGAACAAGCAAGAGTTTGTGCCTTGTCAATGTTTGATTGTAGATGTATGAATATTCTTTCACTACAGAGGGGAAATAAAGTGAACTTCAAAGAGAAAAGTAATAGTACTACCCTAATGGAGACACACACAGATGAGAAAGATTCTTCTAACATCAAGTGAAATAGTTCACATAGAGGTGATGATCATTATAAACATTACAACATATTTTTAATAAATTAAACATCGAAGCCATCGAAATAGCTAAATTACTCGAGTACATGTGAAAGAAAACATGAATCATAAACATCCAAAGTGTAGTCTTAGAAACATCCACAATCCATGTGTGAAAATGTGTTGGCCTAAAAGGCTTCGATATTAAGAAAAAGTTCCAAGATACATAAATACAATGATCACTAGCTCTAATAGTGGAGCATTAGAGCCACTACTTGCTCCCCAAAAGTACTAACTCTATCTCTCTAATGCCTTGTGGGAGAAGCCAAGGCTAAAAGTCCTTTACATGAGTAATGTGTTGGAAATAATACTGAGAGGGGGGTGAATCAGTATTATCAGATCAATAATTTTATTTCCCAAACAAATTTATATACGCTACTTCAATGAAGTGAAATAGCGTGTACACACGACTCTGATGAAAGAAACCAGCGTATACCCATAGAACTTGTGATTTAGACAATTTATCATGTGTTGAGCTTAAACCAATATATCAGAGATTTATTAGACAATGCAGTAAAAGCATAATAAAGTATCACACATAAGCAACACACATGAACACCAAGATTTAAGGTGAAAACCCAATGTGGGTAAAGACCACATGTTGTTGTCGTCTCTGTCTTCTTCTAATAATAAAAAAATATGTTTACAATCTTGTACTGGTGCAAACTCATACCAGTACACAAGCTTCTACCTGCAAAAGGTTACAACCTTCTCTCATTCTCCAGCTTCTACTGGAAGGGAACTACAAAGCCCTAGCTCTTGTACTAGCCAATCTGTTTACTAGTACGTAGGTGCTAGCCTACAGAAAACTCAATTCTTCCACCAGGGACCACGTTTCATGAATTTTTATGCTCGATACTCCTGGATCACAACACCACAATCTAAAGGCCCCATTTCATCAAATTTTCACACTGGACCCATCAAGCTTTTAAACTTAAACTGCATCAACCAATATTCAGTTAATATGAACAATCAAATCACTGACACCAGAACACTGTGTTGAACCCAAAACCCTGCATCATCATTCAGAACCAGTTGTAACCTCAAAAAAATCATGCATTAGAGTGTATACACTACTTGGCTGAACCCAACCTATGTGTATATGCTACTTCTGTGAATTAAACCTGCGTATACCTTCAAAACTATTGCAAACATAAACTTTTGAATCAATTCTGTACCAACTATCAATATACTAAGTATCTACTGTCAACTTATAGAGCTTTACACAGGCAGGGACAGAGATCACTTCTTCTCACTTATACAATCAATCAGTCAAATGCCAGCCTCCTTATGCATTCAGTTTTACATTCAGATCTAAGAAGAATTCATTGACAGACAATAGTGAAACAACAGAATTTAATCAGATAGATCAGTCAAATATGAAAAGAATCTTTTCTTTTGTATACGCTACTTGAAAGAACTGAACATGTGTGTATACGCTTTTTGGCTGAGACGAACCTACGTACAGATCTGCAAATATTGACTCAGAACTTTGCTGCAATTCCAGACTTCAGACAAACCCAGATCATGATAGATAACGAATAAAATTGACGCAAAATATCAAATCTACTCTTAAACAATATCAGATTATTCAAGAATAAGTCATTTCAAGTCTCGTGATTCCTAATCCAATAATGAACTCAAAGTGCACATGAATATTTCAAATCGAGCCCCAAACATAACCCTACAAAATAAAATATAGTTCAGATAGAAGTATTCCTTAGAATCTTATTGCTTGCTCACTTGGGCTAATGATCTTCTCTTCCTTATATACTCTTAGGCCTTTCTTAGTACCTTGGACCAAAACCACGTAGGACCAATAGCTTGGACCAAATACCTAGGGTCGATACCTTGGACCAAATACCTCGGACCAAATACCTTGGACCAATACCATGGATCAAAATACCTAGTTTTCCAACATGTACGCGCTTTTCCTCCTATGAAAGCACGTGTACGTTATATGCTTCTTTTGTTCCGTTAACTCGCATGTATACGCTTCTTGGACAAAGTGAACTAGCGTATACCTCTCTTTCTTCATTCTTTGGAGTCTGATCTGTAATCCTTTGTTGTTAACCTACTACACTGTGAACTGACATCTGAGTGATTTTCCATCAAGGACAACATCTGTATCATAATGCCAACAATCTCCCCCTTTGGATTTGATGGCAATAATAACACCAAGACACTCTCCCCCTTTGACATCAAGGGCAAAGGACAGACCAAGATATTCTCCCCTTTTGATATACATTATGTTGTCCATGCTCCCCCTGAGTATATGTTGAATGCTAAGATGCACTAAACCATCCATGCGAGGTCCATGCTACCCCTGAGCATATGCGGAGTCTGCAAAAAAATATTTTTCAAAAGAATAACATGACTCTATAACTCAACTAAGTGAGTATGACCTTCCTATCACCAATGACTCATACATACATCAATCTCCCAACCAAGTGGGGATATACCAAGTGTTTATACATGATAGAAATACACTAAATATTACATCATCCATCCCATGCAAAGTGGGGATACAAATTACGCCATTTGTCCAGTAGGACTCATTCAAATGTATGAGAAGACATATCACACCCTATGCTTTTACATGACATAAGAAACAAATGGTATAAATATCTAAAGCCATATTTGGACTCAATAACCATAATGCCAACAATGCAAAATGCGTGTGAAGGCTAATGCTCCCCCTGGACCTGTGTTACCTATGCATTGTTAACAAGTCAATGATTAAGGCATCTTTGTCAGTCAGATAAAAATTAATGAACAAAGCATATCAATACATTGTAATCATCAACATCAGACAGAGCACCCATATTAGAATCTGCCCCATTGTTTTTTGGTCTGAAAAACATATACGCTCATTTACCCATAGAAACCAATGTGTATATGCAACTACACTTCATGAAATATGTGTATAATAACCTTTCTCTGAAAAACCTGGATTTTAACAACAAGATGATGCAGCAACTACTCCCAGTTTTTGTCTAAGATATTCAAATGTTTCTCTGAGCAGTGGTTTAGTGAATATATCAACAACTTGTTCTTTGGAGGGAACATACTCCAATTTGACCTTTTGTTCAAGCACTTGTTCTCATAGAAAATGGTACTTGATGGGTATGTGCTTGGTCTTGGAGTGCATAACTGGATTCTTTGAAATAATGATGGCACTTGTATTGTCACATAGAATGGAGATGGGTGGAGTACATGTGATCTGAATGTCTTGCAAAGTTTGCATCATCCAAAGTAGTTGTGTGCAGCAAGATGCAGTAGCCACATATTCTGCTTCAATTGTTGATAAAGCAATTGAACTTTGTTTCTTGTTGAACCAAGACACTGACCTAGAACCCATATAGAATGCACCACCACTAGTGCTTTTTCTATCATCAACACTTCTTGCTCAATCTGCATCTGTATATGCATGAAGAGTAAGATCTGCATCCCTAAGATACCATAAACCAAAGTCTTGAGTTCCTTAAAGATATTTGAAAATTCTTTTCACTGCCTAAAGGTGTGATTCCTTTGGATTTGCCTGGAATATTCCAACTATTCCTACTGCATGCATGATGTCAGGTCGGGTACCTGTTAGATAAAGCAGACTATTAATCATGGAAATGTAAGTTGGTTGATGTACTGATGTTGATTCATCATCTGAGCTGAGATTGCATCATGTTACCATTGGGGTACATACAGGTTTAGAATCTTTCGTTCCATACATTTTCAAGATCTGTTTAAGATATTTGGTTTGTGAAAGAAAAATACCATCTTTATTTTGTTGAACTTGTAGACCAAGAAAATAGGTAAGTTCACCAAGCAAGGACATTTCAAGTTCTTGCTACATTACGGAAGCAAAACTATGACTTATGGATTCTTCATTGCTATCAAAAATGATATCATCAACATAAACAATAATAATTAGAAATTTATCAGTTTCAATCTTTGTATATAGCTTGTTGACTGTTGAACTTTTTGTAAAACCTTGTTGGTGTAGATATTTGTCAAGGCAGTAATACTAGACCCTTGGAGCCTGTTTCAGACCATAGAGAGCCTTTTTGAGTCTGCATACAAGTTTTGCATCATTTCCAGGAATGAATCCTTCTAGTTGTTCAATATAAACTTCTTCTTCTAAATCTCCATTAAGGAATGTTGATTTTACATCCATTTGATATACTTTGAATTTCTGAAAGCTAGAAAGAACAAGAAACATCCTTATGGCTTCAAGTCTGGCAATGGGTGCAAAAGTTTCTTCAAAATCTATACCTTCTTGTTGAGCATACCCTTTACAAACAAGTTTGGCCTTGTTTCTAATGACTTCTCCATTTTCATTCAGCTTGTTTTTGAATATCCATTTAGTTCCTATAATATTTTTATGATGAGGTCTAGGAACTAATTCCCAAGTATCATTCTTTTCAATTTTCTCAAGTTCTTCATCCATGGCCTTGACCCAACATTCATATTTGCATGCTTCATTTACATTTTGAGGTTCGATGGAGGATAGTAATGCTAGATACCTTGAGGTCCCTGTAATAATTCTTCTTGTCTGTACACCTACCTCTTTTTCCCCTAAAATTTGAGTTTCTGGATGATTTTTCTGAACATACTTGGACGAAGTCTTTTCTTCTGCTATTATCTCTTCTTCTGGTGCTTCATTGGTTTCTTCTTCAATATCATTTTGATTTGATGTGGGAAAATAGTCCCCATCTTCTTTATTGTCATAATCTTTTGTTTTTATCTGTTTTGGATTTTTTCATGCTTCATCAACTACAACATCAATGCTTCAACAATTTTTCCAAGTATTTTATTATAACATTTATATCTTTTACTTCTGGAAGAATAACCAAGAAGAATACCTTCATCTACTCTAGGTTCAAACTTACCAAGTTTTTCATCAGTCCTTTTGATAAAACATTTTCTTCCTGTTATCACTCAGGTTGTCCCTAGGCTCCTAATAGGGATACGACCGAGGTAACCACAAACCAATCTTTGGATTACAGGTTCTAGCCCACCTGTAATCGGAGAGGGCTCTCTCCTTATGATTCAACCTTAGTTGATGATTTTAGGCTAGCTTTCTGACTTCAAGGGAGTGTTGTTTGTGATTGGATGGGAGGTAGGATTCTCGAGGAAAGAGGCAAGGTAAGGTGTAATAAGTTTCGAACCATTGGGCATGGAGTCACAGATTGGGGCTTGCGAGCATTTTCTTGGTCACAAGGGGATACGGAGTGGGATAGCCACACAGGATACAATTATCGGTCTGCTAAAAGTACGAAACGGACATCAGGGATGAAAGGCAAAGGAGAATCATTTCATCATGTTGAAAAAGAGGAGAAATAGATGAATGGGATCCAGGAGCAGTTAAGAATTCCTAAAACATGCACTCATATGTGAAAGAAACAGCGTAAACAAGATCATTTAAGAATACATGCTCATAACTATTTCTGAAGAAAACATTGAGAAATGCAGAAATTGAACTTAAGGTGTAATGAAGAAAATCTTAAGCTATTCTTTTTTCCTGCAATTTAGAAAGGCAGAACGGTGGTAAAAAACAAAAAAATTAACAGAGGAGAGGAACACTTATTGGATCATGTAGAAGCACAGGAATTCCGTAATCATTCCTTGACCAAGAGAAAATATCAAGTAGTTTCGCAATCCATGCTTTCAGCAATCTTTGATTATGGAAATTATAACAGTTACAGTGCGAGTCTCTGCTCGGAGAAAATGCTGGAAAGAAGACTGACCAACAACTACTACCAACCAACCAACCCCTCACAACATTGCTCAGGGTGGTATTTATAAGCAAAATATCGGAAAGACATCATTACAAGTGACCTCGACAAGTCTGCTTAGAGAACTCTTCAAAAATCTAAGTGTTGCTGGAATTAAATGCAAGTAAATATTTTTGGCTACGCTGGGGGCAGCTGGATCTGAACAGGTGACGAGGTGGCCCTTGGGGGCTAGATGCGGTGCTGCTGGAATGATTGTGCTTCGGGAACTGCAGTTCGGATCTGGTGTGAATTAAATGTGCAATAATTATGATTTGAGAGCTTCAAGTGCTTTCGCCCTCTTTCTATGAATCTGCTGGAAGATATTAAATTTTCTCCTGCTTCGGGCCGCTCCTCAAGATTTTCACTGATACTCTTTGCCACTACATTGATGGCTTCTGTCGTCGACTGATGCTCTTTGACACGCTTGAAGCTTGATGACTTGATCTGATACACTTTAAACTCTGTCATTGATCTGTTGTTGTCTTTAAACCGGATCATTTTGGCACGATCGGGCGATTTTCGGGCTTTTCGGTGCACAATGGGCTAAGAAATCAGAAGATTCCCCGAAGATTCCTCGAAATGGCCTATTTCCTGTAGCGATGCGCAATTAGCACTTCGCGCTAATCGTGCATCAAAAACTGCCTCTATTTCTTGTTCTGGAGCTTCGAAGTGCGATTTTTCTTCCTGCACGAAGTTTCAGCTTTCTGGCTGCTGACGTCAGCATGATGTCGGCTGTACGGCGGATGACGTTAGCTATGGTGGGTCCCTGGTACAGAGCGACGTGGTGAGGTGCTGATACTGGAGGTACTGTGATGAAGAAACTCCGATGCGATCACAATATCGCATCGGCGGGGAACGGAGGGTGCTTGAGTTGGACATTAGGCGCTTGCGACCGCCGACTGCCGATATCGCAATATCGCGTCGGGTGGTGACAGATGGGTGATAACCTACATGGAGATGAAAGTGCGATGCTGCGATGCGATCTGGCTTTAAGGTTCTATGGAGTGTAAACTTGGGAGGAAAGAGCAAGTGAGTGGGTGTGTAAGGCATTTGAGGTTTAGGAAGGGGTCCGATTACCTCAGAGGGATCTTATACTTTGGAAGGAGTCCATTGTATCTGGGAGATGGTTTTGGAGGTCAAGGGTTCTTGCATAAGTTTCAGATAAACTTAGCAATTCCCAAAGCTACTTATGGTTATTTTTCAACCAGGGGTAGGGATATTATGTAGGGGGATTTTACTTAATATTAATAAGGGGATGGGAAGAATAGGGAGCTAAATAATAATGTTAGTGGTTAATATGGAGATGGTAAGAAAGCGCTAATTTCAGGAGACCTTAGGCTGTTACAAGGGGGTAGAACCATGCTTAAGAGAAAGTATGGAACAACTTTGAGTAGAGCAGATCTTTACTCAAGCCATTGTTATGAAGATGATGGAACTTAAGAGGTGTCAAGCAGAACTTGACCTCTTATGGGGAAGTTAGTTAATGATTGGGGAAAACAGAGAAGGGGAGTTAGTTATACCGCTTTTGATCTTCTTGCATACAAATTCTTGCTGATTGTGTCCTGAATGATATGACACCTGAAAACCTGGAACTGGTCAGAAATTAGGATTCAACCTTAGAATTACCTACCCAGCCTACTTACCTAGCATTTTTCTTCTTTTGTTTGGGGGTGCACTTAGACTTGCAAACCCATCATTCATTTTTCTTTTGATGCTTTCCTATCTACATATTACCCTTATTTCTTCGAGGGCCCAGATTAAGCTGTTGGGCTCCTCTGCTTCTCTACCTATCTAAGAATCTGCCAAGATTAAACTGTTTGGACAGATTTACATTCTCTATATTCTAAAACAGGAATTTAAACCTAGGGATACCAAGATTAAACTGTTTGGACCTCCCTTTAACCGAAAATGGCGATACCAGGATAACTTTACAAAATTTGGAAGGCAATTGAATGAACTTGAGGTAGCCTTCTTCACTTGGAGACTGTTAAGAAAATATGGAGCATTGCAGCAAGCAAAGTACGACATATTTGGCCTATAAAATGCCAATCATGAAATATGAATAACCTGCTGCAGCAGGAAGCTAACAGTGGCTCCACTCGGGGATGGCTTCTCCTTGTGAGAAGTCAAGAACAGCAGGTCAGAACGCCTTGGTCTTTAGTTTCTTGCTGTTAAACTGTAAAGCGCCGCCTGCTTTCTTCCGTGTGCTTCAGTACTATAAACTCTAAAAAGGACAAAAACTGATATATACAACTATGTACACACCAACTACCATCTGCCCTTTCAAGCAGGAGGATCATTGTAGTGCTTCAACATCTGGCCATTGATCGGGCCCTCTTCCACTGTGCTGTTATCAAGAGATTTGAGAAAGTAGGTGTTATTGCCTTGCACAGCGCTGATAACGTATGGACCTTTCCACAAAAAATCAAATTTTTCATGTTTGCCCTTGTCTTCTCTTCTTGCATCCCATCTTAGAACTTTGCTGCCCACCCAGAAATCCTCTGCTTTAGTCCTCTTATCAAACATTTTCTTGAGTTTTTCTTGTAGACCCTGAGCTCTATTGAAAACTTCTTCTCTGGTTTGCTGAAGGTGAATGGTCTGATTAATTCTTCTTTGCATGTCATTTGGTTCAGCTTGAAGTTCTTGCAACAGTTTGATAGTAGGTATTCCCAGAGATGAAGGAAACCTGGCTTCCATGCCATATACAAGTTCATAGGGGCTCATCCCGATGGACTTTTTGGTGGACAGTCGGTCTGCCCATAGGGCATTGGTGAGCTTTTTGTGCCAGTTCTTTTTGTTTTCTTCTAGCATCTTCTTTATGATATTGATGAGGCTCTTATTGGAAGACTCGGCCAGGCCATTACCTTGCGGGTAGTAAGCTGTGGAGTGACCTAAGGTAATGTGGTATTTGTGGCAAAAGTTAATGATTTTCTTAGATTTGAAAGCAGCAGCGTTGTCAGTAATGATTTTCTCCAGACAGCTAAATCTAGAGAGGATGTTTCTTTCAAGGAATTGGATAATGGTGGAGTCATTGGCTTGCCTACACGGGATGGCTTCAATCCATTTTGTGAAATAGTCGGTGGCGGTTAAAATCCATTTGTGCTGGCCTGAGGAGGAGGGATGAATTTCTCCAACGAAGTCAAGACCCCATTATTGAAAAGGTTTCTCGATTGAAATGGGCTTTAGGGGCAGAGGCAATAGCTTTCTTTTTCCTTCAAAGATTTGGCATTTGTGGCATGAGGCAGTAAACCTTTTCACATCTGCAAACAAAGAAGGCCAGTAATAACCAGCTCGTAAGATCTTGTTCGCCGTAGATTTCCAATATAAGTGTCCTCCACAGTCACCTGCATGAAATTCTCTCATGACGCTGTTAGTTTCATCTATAGTTAAACATTTAAGCAAAATGCCTTCATAATTTTTCCAAAACAAAGCACCATATATGACACAGAAGTTTGATGATTTCATTCTTAAAAATCTTTTCTTAGTTCTGGACAATCCTGGGGGAGCGCACAAGTTTAACAATACAAAGCAAATATTAGAATACCAAGGGGACTGTGTGAAGGAATCACTGATCTGTGGAGTCGCCAGCTCTGCTTCATCGTCCAGCTGATTAATGTCTAATGCTTGGAAGTTTGTTTCAGCCATTAGTTTGGCTAGCCCTTGTCCTTTTACGAGCTTGGTGGGCTTTATCTCAATGTCATATTCAAGGATGTTAGCAATCCATTTGCCTCTTCTACCTTCCAATCCTTCTTGAGTTAGTATATCCTTTACAACAGCATTAGGGACATATGTGATCACATGGGAGTAGAGGATGTAAATTCTGAAGTCTTTGATGGCTTTGACCAGGGCGTAGGCTTGCTTTTCCATGATCTAAAATTTTAGGGGTGCATCTCTCAAAGCTCGACTGAAGAAAGCTATTGGTTTCTCATTGCCCTGATCATCTTTCTGCAGGACTGCGGCTATGGTATGTTCTGATGCTAAAGAAAAAATGATAAAGTCTCTGTCAAATTGAGGACTGGTGAGGACAGGTGCTTGAGTCATGGCAGTTTTTATACTCTCAAAAGCTTGCTTGGCCTCAAGGGACCATCTCACCTTGGCGTCCTTTTTTAGCATCTTGCTCAATAGCCTTATTAGCTCGGCTAAATTGGGGATAAATCTCCTCAGGAAGTTGATTTTTCTGAGGAATGCTTGTAATTCTTTCGTGTTTCTCGGGTAAGGGATTTGGAGGATAGCCTGAATTCTTTCTGGGTCGATTCTGATCCCATATTTTGATATTATATGCCCTAATAGCCTGCCTTCCTCCAGGGCAAATAGAGATTTCTCAGGGTTCAAGGAAATACCATATTTCCTACATGTGATGAAAATTTTCCTTAAGTGCCTAAGGTGTTGTAGGTCGGATTTGGAAAATGGGGTTAGGTCATCCAAGTAAACCACAAGGAAATCATGTATCTCCTTGGCGAACGCAATATCCATTGCCCTCTGAAAGGTGGCGCCGGTGTTTTTCAGCCCAAAAGGCATTTTAACATACTTGAGCGTTCCCTAGGGTGTGGTAAAAGTTGTTTTGTCCTGATCGTCTGGGTGAACAAGGATTTGGTTAAACCCTGAGAATCCATCTAGTAGAGAGATCCTAGAGGAACCCACTACTCTTTGCAAGATGTGGTCCATTTTGGGTAACGGGTAGTGGTCTTTTAGAGAGACTTGGTTTAGATTTCTCAAGTCTACACACAGTCGTATCTCTCCTGTTTTCTTTCTGGTGGGAACTAAGTTAGATACCCATTCCGAGAATCTAATGGGCGCAATGATACCTGCTTCAAACATTTTTTTTATTTCTTTTTCAATCAAAGGGAGAAGCATGGGGTTGATTCTTCTGACTTTTTGTTTGAACGGTTTCTGATTCGGTCTTAGGGGAATGGTATGCTGGATTACTGAAGTGTCATAGGACTTCAAGTCCTCATAACTCTAGGCAAATACATCTTGAAATTATTTGAACAAATCCACATATTTTGGTTTTTGGTCAGGAGGCAGATTTTTAGATAGTTTAATCATTCTGGTGTGTTTTGTTGTTCCTATGTTGTATTCTTCTATGGCGGCATCCAAAGGTTCCATCTTTGGTTTTCTGGCCACATCGTTGTCATAAAACATGTCTTCCAATGGAGTAAGGCCGACATGCAGGACATTTCCTTTTAGGTCAATAAACTCGTCTTTTACTTCGGCTGCCTTAGGTGAACTAAACTATTTCAGTTGCCCTATGTTTGTACCATCAAAAATAGTTGGGCTTAGTATTTGTTTAGCCATGGTGGCTATTAGGGTCAGGCGATCTTCTTCTGCTAACTGTTGTGATTCGGCTATAATATCCATGTCAATGTTTGTGCTAGAGAATTCATCCTCCAGAGTCAAAAAATTGTTAATCTGGGTATCATCTTGGAATACCTGCCAATTCTCGACATTGTTAGGAATTGACGGTCTGTGTTTTACTTCTACGGTGAAGTGGTGACTTGGTCCAAAGGGAAGCCTACATGTGCTAGCGAAGGTAGCTAGGCTATGGGCATGGATATTATGATCTCGTGCAATTTTGGCCAACTCAAAATCACTGAAGGCGCTAAGCAATTCGCTGGCAGCAACTCTGTAAGCTCTCATTCTACTATCATTAGTGAGGAAGTTGCCCTTTATCTATTGTATGATGAGGTCTGAATCACCTAGGATGGAGATTGTGGTAGCTCCCAGGGTTTTGAGCAGCTTGAGACCTAAGAGAAGGGCTTCATACTCCGCCATATTGTTTGTACATCTAAAATTGAGTCTATAGGCATGGCCTTGTGCGTGATTCTCGTGAGTATTGTAAATCCACACTCCAGCCCCTGCTCCTAACTTGTTAACTGCAACATCAAATTCTAAATACCATGAGGCTTCTCTTTCAAGGTGTGTATTGGGGATTCGAGTGGTATGCGGAGCGGATGAGCTGGTGACTTCTGTTTCGGGATTTTCTTCCTGTCCTGTGCTGGTCACCCTGGCTATTGAGACAATTTCATGCGAATTGGTAACTGATATCTCATTGGCATTGGTTTCTTGCTCTAGGGATAGTGGCTTATCAGGAGTTGGAGGGCTTGTATTATCATTAAACAAAATAAAATAATCCATATCAGAATGGATTGAGTATATTGGAAAATTTTGGGGTTTCTCCTCACTACTTACCACATGCTTCATTAATGTCTCCCTATAAAGTCTCTTTGGTTGCCCAAAGACAGATATAATGGCGTAAGAGAGGTCGAGTTGAACGGATCCTTGCAATTTTTCTCCCCATGATCTGGATAGCAGCATGCCATACTTCGTTGGGATGTCAGCAACTACTACGTCCATTAAGATTGTCTTGTTTGGAAACTGGACTAGGGATACACAAAGATCTTTGATTAAGCCTAGACATTTGACCTGACTTGAATCAAACATACAGATCTTTATAGGGTCGGGTAACATTGAGATTCAAATTTTCCATTACAGCTTTGGGCATGAGGTTATGTGAGGCGCCTGAGTCAAACATAGCATTGTGCAGTATCTTATCGTGTATGTGCAGGCTAACATAGAAAGGCGGAACAGGTCCGTATGTTGTTTTTCCATCAACCTCTGGTCCGAAGAGTAGTTCAGGGGTGTCATCTAGAATGTTTACATCATCCCTAACTTCTGGCAATTGAAGTGATTTTTGAATTTGTTGTCTATATGCATCATGCTTAGCCAGTTCTGAGAGAGGAATGGAGATTTTGATTTTTTCGATTTCAGTTTCTAAACTGAATGGTTTTTCTACCGGGTTACGGACGTTGACACTGGTGAACTTTTCCTTTTCAGGCGTACTCTCTGTATTTCTTTTTGGAGCGTCCGCATCGCAATGTATGATTGTCTGTGGTATCTCTGTTCTGGGAATATTTTCAGGAATGCTCTTCAGATCTTTTTCCGGATCGGAAGTGGGTAGAGGGTGCTCCATAGAACCATGCGTATCTGTTACATCCTCCACAATAACTTGTTGAGGATTTAGGACACGGCTATCAGCTGGTTGGTTTATGGTGATCTTCCCTTTAGCTTTATTGGGCTGCTTGCTATCTTTTGCTTTGCTAGGCGGAAGAACATCGATAGTCCGTGTTCTTAGTTTGTATTGCTTATGTACCTCGTATATAGCAGTGTCATAACCTTGTTTAAAGTCAAAGGACTCGCCCGATTTGGTGCGGAATTGTTCTATATTAAGGTATGGTCGGTTTTCTTCCGTGAGGAAGGATTTCTGTTCGTTTTCTGAATCAACCAGGTTCATTAGGGTCCCGTCTGTGGGATCAACGGATTTAGATGCCTCAGCATAGTTTTCTTGAAAAGGAGGTCTAATGTCGTGATCCTGACTGGCCCTACCTATGTTCAAATTTTGGGTCTTTCTGAAGTTTGGGTTCCTCGCGGCATTGGGTTGTTGGCTTTCCCATGCATTTTTCCTCTCAACGTTGTCTAATCTATCTACCAGCCTGTTCATTGAACTGACGACCGCATCAAGCTTCTGCTCGAAAGAGGCGGGTTCTTCTTTGAAAGTAGTTTTTCTCTCGGATCTGGTTCTGTTTCTTTTAGCGATTAGATTTGCTTCCACGCTTACTGCGGCGTCTTGCATTTCTGCGAGGCTTTGAGGGGCTCTTTCCCTTAATTGATACGCCATCTCGGCATCAAAGCCATCCGGGAATTTTTATAAAGCATGGTCAGGCGGAGGTCTTAAATTTGGTGGTATCACATTGTAAACATTGTTAAATATGGCGCAGTAATCCAGAACAGCTTCCCCAGGTCCTCTCTTGATAGACTCATATTCGGATAGTATGTGCAGGGGATCCTTCTTTTTCTCCCATCTATTAATGAAAGTTTGGTATAAGGCTTCTGGGTTTAGTATTGAATTAGGTGGCAGTGCCCTAAACCAGGTTCTGACATCACCGGTCAGACTTTGAGCAAAGATCTTCATTCTTACGCTCTCATCATCTATCTCATAACTCTCGAAATAATCCTGCATTTTCTTTGTATGTTGTAGGGCGGTGCAAGAGGTTGTGCCATCGAAATAAGTGATTTTTGATTGTTAGTCCTGAGGCATTGCCCCGGGATTAGCAGGTAATTGTAAGGGTGCATATCTAGCCATGATGACGGGGATGAGCAAAACACCTAAAGCGAGGGGGATTACAGGAATAACAGGGGAAGAAGGAGTAGTCGAAGTGGTAGGGATATGGGATAGCGGTGTGGCGGAGCTACTTGAAGAAGGGGGTGATGACCCAGGGGAGCTCGGGGTGGACCAGAATAGAACTTTGACAGGGGTTGGTACAACAATTGGCTGAACTATTTCGGGACTAACAGGGGTCTAGCAATCTTTTTGTTTTTGTTTTCTGACGATCTTAGGAATTAAATTAGGATTTTCAGCGATGGGTGGGTTATTTGGATCAGGATTTGATCGTGTATTACGTGTTTGTTTCTTAGGAGCCAGCTTCTAATATATCTTTGAAAATCTTCTAAAAACATGCAACCACACAGGTCGGCTGATCCTTTCACAAGTCAGCTTCTTCCTCTGTAAGGCTGCAGATTGGTTTCATTGATTTATCTGAGGAGGTCCCCAGTGGAGTCGCCATTATGTTATCACTCAGGTTGTCCCTAGGCTCCTA
>APFE031370032.1:243919-296644 GCA_000404065.3 Pinus taeda | reverse complement strand
TCATGCACAAAACCATAGGTGGGTCTGCCCAACCTAACATAGGGTCCAAAACCAAAATTTTCCGAGGCGCTGCCCCGGGCCCCATAAAGTGGGGTTACGGGTACCCCTCAAACCCCTTGTTAACTATGTGGAAAGAATATAACACAACCCAATAGGGCATGGACTTTGTGGGTCCTATCAACCCTCCTTCAAAACAAAAGTCTTACATCATTGTGTGCACGGACTACCTGACCAACTGGGTAGAAACAAAGGTAATCAAGGCATCAACAAAAGGAAAAGTGGCTGAGTTTTTGAGGGAAAATATCTTCTGCAAGTTTGGCTACCCAAGAGAGTTAGTCACAGATCAAGGAAGTCAGTTTACCTCTAACCTGATTGAAGACCTTCTCACTCATCACAAGATTAAGCACAGAACTTCCACCCCTTATCATCCACAAGCAAATGGATAGGTGGAAGTCACTAATAGAGCTTTGGAAGAGATTTTACACTAAAGTGGTGAGCAGCAGTAGAAAAGACTAGGCAGACTGCTTGGCTGAGGCCACCTGGGGCTACAACACTACTTGGAAAACTACAACAAGTTTCAAACCTTATGAGCTGGTCTATGGGAAGAAGGCTTTGCTATCCATAGAATTTGAATATAACACATTGACATTGGTAGCTCAGCTGGACCTAGATCTCAACCATGTACAACAGGAAATATTACTTCAGTTGAATGGACTAGATGAATAGAGAATACAGGCCCTTCTCCTCTTAGAGGTGGTCCAACTTGAAAGAAAGATATGGTATGACCAACACCTTAAAGAAAAGCAATTTCAACCAGAAGATTGGGTGATGTTATATGATTCAAGATACAAGGATTTCAAAGGAAAGCTGAGGACAAGATGGCTGGGACCATATACAATGGAGAAATGCAACAACAATAGTTCAGTCCTTATCAGGACCATTGATGAAGAAGCCATCCCCATGCTCGTCAATGGGCATCGATTGAGAATCTATAGGAAGCCCATTTCTAAGCAAGAGTTCATTGAAACTCTAGATAAATCAGTGTTGGTAGTGGAGCAGGCCCCTATCTCTCCTCCACCAACACCTTAAATAAAAAAAAAAAGGAAAAATAAAAGATCCTTGGGTGAAAACCTCTTGGCAGCGCCCTGGGCAGACAGTGAGGGTGAAAACTGCCTGGAGGCACCCCAGCTATCTCAAACTAAAAAAAAAAAAAAAGAGAGAAAAAGAAAAAAGAAAAAGAAAAATAAACCTAATTTCTGTTGAATAAATTGCAGGTTGCAGGAAGGACACTGTAGGTTAGGAGGATCGCACAAGACAAAGTCAGAGGTGAACACCAGGTTGCAAGAATCCCTCACAATCCATTCCTCCATGACCACTACCCTTTCCTAAGATTTGGTCTCATTCAGGCTAAGATTTCACCTTCTACAGGAAATTTTGTGTCTTCTACAGGAAGGTCTTGTAGAACCTACAGACAAGCCAAAATCAATCTCGGAATAGGACCCAAAGGTTGGGAATCTACCTATGAGGCCTATAAACCTCCCTTTTTCCATCCATCACCATATGTCGCCCTTTTTCCATATCTGTACACCTCCATTGCACTCAATTTTTTTTATGTTCCTGCACAGTCACATACAAAAATCTTGTTTTCTTCATATTGCCAGCAAAAACTTTTTAATGACAAATCAAGCAGTAGCTTTTCACTCACCATACCTGTTACCCTCCATCTAGACTCCTCAGTAGCAGTATAGCCTTGCTCATTTTAGCTTGCATTCTAGGAGGAGAAGTAGCTACAGGACATCCTACAGGATTCATGTAGCAGCTGATCCCTCTGAAAGACATACTCCAGAGACAGGGACAACAAAGTATGGTAGAAGAAACATGCATGGAGCTCTACTTGAACGTATGAACATTAGCAATAGCTGAGGCCAAGCACGCAGTGTGCATGCAACAACAACAAATGAAGGAATGGGTTCCAAAACCCAAAATCTGCATCACACAGCCGCAACCATGCAAGTAAGTGCCTAAACTCGTTCTTCAATTGCATAAATCATATTTTAAAGTTGCATGACTATGGGAACGGTTTGGATTGAGTGGAACTGGTGGCTAGTCAACTGGCCACCCTCGACCAGTTACATATGCTCGTGGAATCCAAACAAGCCCCATTACATTCAAAACTGTCGATTAGATGTGTAGCCAACACATGTGGAGTGTCCGATCAAGGAGAAATCGTTGGGACTGGTAGTGGTGGTGGTGGATAACAGGAGAGAGGAGGTGATGGTGGTCAGAAACATGCATAAACATTATGGTTGTGATGTTAGATCAACGGTCTGTCCGGCCACCTCATCCCCTCACCACGAATCATGCCACAGTTAAAAGACACTCAGTTGAAACATGCACCACCCTCTGTTCATTCTGCACTCACGACGTTCTCAACTGGAGTACGCACCCACCACTTCCAGAATAGTTAACCAGACGTCCTCCACTAGTTTTTCTGCCTGTTTTTGAAAATCTCCCACCTATCGGGCTCTATCGGAAGCACAGTTTCATTCTATAGGAACCGGGAGCCTTCTACAGGAAGGGTTCTACAGGAAAGACAGAGAATAGCTTTGTAAAAGGAAAACCTAGAATTTTCGTTGAATTTCAAGCTCCAAATGAGGTAGGCTCAAAAAAAATTCTCTGTGCATGATTTGTTTGTGCAAGGTGGTGAATTGAACGACATCAGATTGAAAAACCAGAGTAAAAGTTTTCCTGTGCATCGAGAAAAAACGTGAATGTTTGCCTGCATATTTCACTGAGTTTACCTAGTTTTTTCTCTGCATTCTGAAATCTCCTCATCATTTTTAAATTCTCCTGTAAGGAAGATACATGCAGCAATAGAGGCTAGCCTATGGGTGTGCAAAAAAATTGAATTTACATATCTATCTATGCACTGAGAAGAGAACTTGTGTCCTTATGCTCTGTTCTATAAAAAGAAAATTCTCCTTTTCATAAACAGATAGTCAAATTCCGGGTGACTGCAGTCTTAAAATAGGAGAATTATTGCTATTTTCTATTGTAAGGAACACACGAGAAATTCCTTCTTGGGTTCAGAAGAAACCGAACTCAGCTATCCTCTGTTTCAGTGATTGACTGTTTGTTTTCTTGAGCATTTTCTTTTCTGGTTAAAACATAAAAAGAGTGCTCAACACCATGCCAAGAGGATTCACAAGGAAAGAACCCTCAGACTCTAGCAAGTTGCATGAGCACCTTGAGGTGGTGGACCTTTTCACCTGGGCAAATTGGATATCCTTCTTTAACAAAATTCAGGGTTATGATGAGGAAATAACTGAAGAGTTTTTAATGTCCCTGAGACCACATTCAAAGACACATGCCACAGTTAGTTTTAGGGGTTTGACCCTAGAACTTACCCCTGAGTTCATCAATAGAATTTTTGGTCTACCATTGGGGCTCCCTTGGAGAAAATAGGAGAGATCATTGGATCAAGTTGCTAAGAAAACATTTTTTCTGCCCAAGGAGCATCCTGTAGAAGACAAAATTAGGGTTAGAAGGACAATCTTGCCTCCTCTCTGGAGTGAAGTTAGTTATCAAATTATGAAGTATATCACATGTGAAGGGAGGTTTAGCATCATCTATGGATATCATTTCAGGTTGTTACATGAATTAAGACATGGGATTGACTTGCCTCCAGCCAAGAAACTAAGCATCCCATATTTCCTTCTTCAGTCCTTAATTGAATGTGGTACAAATCTAAATGAAGGGATCCCATATCAGTTGGCCCACCATGGGCTCATCAAACTGTTCGTGGAAGATGCTTTACACACATACACTGTCCCCATATCTTGGGAAATCTTCAAAAACATGTCCAAGGATGATAACATTAGAACTTTGGCTGAGAACATCACCCCATCCAGCAATGAGGAAGGGGAGCAACCTGAATAAGTTGAGAAGAACAATGATGAGGGAGCATAGGACATTCAAGCAAAGGGCAAAACAAATGAAGAATAAAAAGAAAAAGAAGAATTTGGCAAGACTGCTAAGCTTAAAACAGAGGAAGAAACAACAACAAAAACAGCAAGGGAAAAGAGGATACAGAGTAGAAAGGAAAAAGCCGAGAAAGCCCAAATGAAGGTTGCCACAGCGAAAGCAGGCACCTAGAAGGAAAAGGGAAATGCACACCCAGAGATATCAGTCATATAGACATAGGCAGTGGACACAAAGATTTCTACAGGAAGCAAAGAAAAAGAACAGCAGGAAGGGAAATCTCCTGAGACGTTGACAAGGGAGGCAGCAGGTATGCTTGCTTCACTAAGCACACCTACAAAACAAAAGGAAAGAGAAAGAGGCAAACCTCCATGTACTTTAAAGGCAGGAGAAGCACAAGGATCAAAGTGGGCAAATCCCAACCACAATCAAAGGAACCAATTGTCATTGAGGACACAACCACTAAATCGAAAGAAGAGTCTCCTTCAAAGATATCTATCACCTATGAAAGAGGAAGCCCAAAAACCTCCACCTAGAGAGAGAGAATTAGGATGATGGACTCAAAGGCAGCTCTACAGGAAGTTGAAACATCTCTACAGGAAACTCTAGCTAAGTTAAAAGAGACTGAGTAATTGGAGGAGAAGGCGGCCAAACAATCACAGGGAAAAGAAAGGATCGAGGAGATACTGGAACCAAGCCCTCAGCCTAGCTTGGGCTCATATTACAACCTGTTAGAAGGTGGGAAGATCATCCCACAAAAGTTTTCTATACCACTTTTCTTTGTATTGGAACAAGAACGGGTTAGGACTCACACTTGGATGAGGATTTCCAAATCCAAGGGTATTGCAGACATAGGCCACCTAGAAGAACAACTAAAATAATCAAGATAAGAGTTGGCCATGGTGAGACACATGGAAAGCAGTCAAAGAGCCAAATTACAGGAAGAAAATGAGTTGCTAAAAAAGCAATTGTAGCTACAGGAAGGTCATAAGGAAGATAGGCCGTCCATTGTGGGAGAGCAGTAGCAGCAAGAAGGACCTCCATCAGAAAAGGAAACAACCGAGGAACAACAGAGAGAGGAAAAGTTGCAACCTGATGTTGAGATGCTAACAAAAATTCTACAGGAAAAGGAGTCACAGGCAACAGAAGAAATACAGGTTTTAAAACAACAGGTGCAAGAGAAAGAATCCCAAATGGCCTGCATGGCTAGCTGGGAAGTAGAAGCCTTACAATGTAGGAAACCTCCTCAGTGATATGTATTATATCTTAAAGATCAATGGTTGCAATTTCAAATTAATGCACTGGCCCAAAGGGGCACCATTCAATTCCAGAATTACAATCATTTCATGTATTTGTGCGACAGTAGCTTAGCTGAAGATAAGGCCAAGTTAGAAGAATTCTATTTACACAAATTGGCACTTCCAAACATGAATCTATGGGACCCCAATGCTACATTGGGAGATGTGCAACTCATGGCCATGGCCTCTTGGTTAAGCCATGAGGAAAAGAGGGCAACAGAGATTCAAAAAGTTATGGACAGGGAGCTAAGTGAGCCACTCATGATCAGAGCAGAACCAGAAGATCTCTCAGCTTTAGTATATGTCCATCAGCACCGGGCCAACAACCCTCAGGTTCTCCCAAACTACATTGAAAGGCAAGCTCAGGCCATTGCTCACTTTGAGGACATGGAAAGACTGTTTGGTGATAACTGCATTCATGCTTGCATAAGAAGATAGAACACATTGTCCCACAGTCTGAAAATAAGAGAGTACCACTCCCCAACAAGGATGCAGGAGGCTTTGGCCAGAGAACCACTTTACAAACAGTCAATGAAAAATTTGAAGGCCAACTAGATTGGCCTAAAGTTCAGTCCTCCATTGCTTTTCGGACTGCTCGAAGGGGTCAAAGAAGAAGAAGAACACAGGCAATGGGAGGAAGTAGAGAGAAAAGCAGGGTTTCATGACTGAGAAGAGGACATCACCTCAGAAGCCTAGGATGTCAGAGAGGCAGTTAAAGCAATCAAAGATGATGAGCTGGATTAGTTGCTTAGAGGATGAGCAACAGATTCAGTAGGGGGCGATGATGAGCCCCAAAAATGGGTAACTTATTGGGCTCATTTTCCCTATTATTCTCAATTAATCAACCATTCTTCATAGTTTTATGCATGCTTTTGAATATATTTATGTTAAATTGGATGAATGAGAATAGTCACTTGACCACAAAGTCTAATACGTGCTTATTGCAGATTTTTGGACATCTTTTGGACTAAGGTCAAGCATTTATGAGCAAGTTGACAGCCAAATATGAAGGAACAAGGTTGAGGATTTGTAGGAAGGGTGTCTCCTACACTAAATGACCCCTTCCTTGAGTTCTCCACCATCAGCTCAGAGTTCAATAGCCCACCAAGGATGATTTCAAGGGGCTGCCAAGCAGATTTTGTGAAGTGGCTGATTAACTACAGTTTTGAGCAGCTAAGCTCCTAAATTTAAGGAGGATTGTTGGGAGTCCTCGTGGTGCACAAGTAGGAATGCTTCAAGCCTTAGTAGTTTAGCTATTGAATAGTTGTTTTTGGCACTCTAGTGCAGCTCTGCATTTCAACTCATTTTCGAGCTCTTACTGCAAACAGTTTTGTGACATGATTATTTTTTGAGTAATGGAGATAAATTTCACTTTGCACCAGCTTTGAGCTTTCTTAGGAGGTTGTAGCTCTTGGGGTTGGGCCCAACCCAAGAGCCAGTACCTCCTTTGTGTACTTTTATGTGTTTTCCTTGCATTCATAGAATAGTTTCTGTTATTTAAGTTAAGATCTTGCTTTGTTACTTAGGTTGTTTTTTATGATTAAAATAGCTTTCCATGCTTCAGGTTGATTTGATAGTTCGGTAACAGAAAAGATCTACAAAAAGGCCATCAAGAAATCCTTGATCTCATCTCTCCCTCCTTGGGACCATGAGCTGAGACCAAGGCATATTTGCTGCCACAAAAACACTGTTTTTGCCTTTCCATGCAATTTATAGTGTTAGATTTTTAGTTGGAAAAGTTGATACCAGTTGTACTTGCATGTTTAGATCTATTCTTGCTTAGTTTCCATAGTTATCTTGCATGATTTCCTATCTATAAACTTATGTTCATCATGTTTCTGGTTTTTAAGTCAGATTAGGTCAAAATAGATAGATCTCTGGTTTTTCTAGTCTTTATTCGATCAGTTTTGAAAAATAGTGTGCAGAGCACCTATAATACAGCCCTACCTATCCTTCCTCCATCATACAACCTACTCCAACCCCTAATCCAAGATTCCTTCCCTTCATTTGCCACACTTTTCCAATTTGCCCTAATTTCTACCTTCTTGTGCAACATTGCTCCCTCCATCCTTCAACAAATCCAACTACCCCCATCACTCCTTAGCTTCATTCACCAGGTCATAGACCCCTTCACATCCTCATCCATCCTCCATTTCCACTTTCCCACTGTTTTTCCACCATCAACCCTCTAAAATCCTCTTCCGGCTCTTCCTGTAGAACTTCCTATAGAACATCCTGTAGAACCCCTGCAGACTTCCTGTAGAAGTTCACGTGATCAGTTTTTGGAGATTTGATTGTTGTGAAACTCTCTGGAAGGGTGCTAGGGAAACCTTATGCCCTCTTCTCACCTTCCCAACCTCCTGCAAGTGCCCACTCCATTTCCTTTCACTGATCAACCTCTGCACCGTCAAAAATCGTTAAAGCACATGCATAATAATTCTACAAAATTACTCAAAAATACAAAAACATGTTTTTTTACATATTTTCCTTCAAAAGTAGCTTAGTCACATGCATTTTACTTTTCCAAGAGTCAATGGCATCCATTTCCACAGCTTTCATCTCTTTGCTTGCACTAGTAGGGTTAGTCAGTAAAACTAGGGTTTGCTAGGGTTTGCATTTTCTTTCAGCTTTCAGCTTCTTTCTACAAGTAGACTAGCCTCTTTTGAGTTAGCTTTTATCCATCACAGTTAAAAGCGTCTTCTAAGAGCTCATAGAATTTTTCTTAATCTCATAGCAAACTTGTGCCAGCTGATCAAGTGACAGCCTGTGGCAAGGGCTAGTACTTGTGTATATAGCACCGTCGCTTCCAAGTTTGTTACGAACAACTGGGTTGATAAAAGTAAAGAAGGGAGTCCCAGGAGTTGCAGCATCATTGCTGCAATACTGGAGCCCACCATTTACTTTGAATTTTCTTTAGAGTATAATATCTCCTATACAGGAAGGACCACAAAAGGCAACTTCATTTTCCATTCTTTATTTTGTCTTGGTGTTGGGCTACGATCCTCCTATAGGACCTATGGCATTAGAGCGTCCTAGCAGTGTCATGTCAAGGGAATACTCATGCAACTGTGGCATAGTTCATTGTATCCCCATGGAATCCTAGACTAATTTCCTTGCAAGATCGCAAAGTCTCTAATGATGGAGGTCTCATTAGTTTCAATTTAATGGAGGTCATGTTCTGGAGGTTCGCTTGAGGTGCAACCCTGTTGTTTCTTAAGAAACCAATTTTTTGGCTGTAGAGAAATTGTGCTTAAGACATTAATAAATATTATTTACTATCACTTGTTTGTCACTTAGATATATGTTGTGTTCTCAAATGAAGGACCTGGAGACTTGGTTTTTTACTCTTAATACATGTATGACCAGAACATCTTAGAATGCCATTTGTTGCTAGATACAAATGATGAATGAAGAAAGCTTGAAGGAAAAGTTAAATAAAATATGCTGATATTTCATAGAAACTATTATCCATCACTTAGAATAATTATGGAAATGAGAACTGAATCATAGACGATATGCTGCTTAACACAGAAACTACTATTTTTGACTCTAGGAGAAGTTAAAGATAATATGTTGGTCTTTCACAGAAACTATTATCTATAACTTTAGAAAAGAAGATGGGAACTTCAAGTATCAAAGTGTTCTTTTAAGGAATTTTAACTTTATCTACATAAGCAAATAAAGACCTGCAGCTTCATTACTATACTTGAAAGAAGAAAACATAACATGACACATAACAAAGAGAGTAACAAAATTATACCCAACAATTCATGGAAATGTCTGATTCTTTCATTAATCAACAATTATATCAAGAATACAGTGGCCTAGTCTCCGGGTTCTCCAAAATTCCAACCACCAATCTTTTCTCTGTAAATTTTCCTCTTCTTATACATTATGAAATAGTTGCTGATTTCTGAAACTGTTAAACTACTAAAACTATTTCTCTAACTATCTGAATTAAAAACTATTACAGGATTTGACACCTCAAAGAACATGAAATAACAGGAACATAACTGAATTTGGAAGAGGATGATAACCATTGGCTCGCTCTGTTAATCCACTACTGGGTTCCTCTCCAAATGCTTTAATAATAATTAATCCGCTTTTACCATAATTAACTGCATTAGACTTTGACTTGTGCGAAGATTGGGGCTTGCATATATATCAGGTGCGCTTATATTGGCCAAAACATAAGGAAAACATGCCCATCTGCCTTTTCTTCGGACTTGGATTTAACATTGATTTTCCCCTTTACCAAGCGAAATTAACACAAACCTTTGGTAACTACAGAACTAAAAAAGTATTAAGTCTGCTTCATAAATCCATTAGATCCCCCTTTTCAGTGCTCCGTTGACTTCGAAATCACAATTGGCCCCTTTCCAGTGATGCATTAACGTAATGTTGGACTTACACATAATTCCTTCATACCTGCGCTTTTCTATTATATAACTTTAATAATGAAAATATAACATAAAGAATGCTTTTTCTGCGTCTAAAGTGGGCTTTGCACAACTAACAAGGCATAGCTTTATCACAATCGCAATCGGCCCTTTTCCACGTTGTATTGAACCACTTCTTAACAATCTGCAATATGACAAACGCGCTAAGTTATAAGATATAACATATAAACTATCGGGTCTGAAATCCCCATCGCTCATCGCAATCGATGCTTTCCATATATATACATATACATATACATATACATATACATATACATATACATATACATATATATAGATAGATAGATAGATAGATATAATATGTTATGCAATATGACGGACACGCCGCAATTATAAAACATAATATATATACTTTCAGGTCCAGCCCGCGATCGCAAATCGCAATCGGAATAAGTCATAAATACTATGTGATATTCGCGGACCCGCTGGTATTATAAATATAATATATATCCTTCTGGGTCTGTCATCACAAATTGCGATCGGCGGAACCCATATGCATGTATATAAAGGGCTTTTCGATACAACGGACCCACCAAACTTTTAAACACAATGTATATATTTTAGGTCCGGCTATATATGTTTTCACACTTCTTTCCTTTCTAGATCCAATATATTTCTTTATTTATTTTTCATTTCAAGATGCACTCATATATATACATATCGGGTCTAGCTCCATGTAAACCCTTTATATTTGATTCTTTTACATTTCTTCCTTTAACGATGTCGATATATAATAAACAAAATATTTCATTTCTTTTAGACATTTCGGGAAGGATAAAGAATATAAAGGAGTTTTATTGAGTTTGAACTCCTGATAGTGATATAACTAATAAATAAACCTCAAGCACAATATAAGCTACCACAGACCCAATGACCTGGCTGAAAATGTGACTCATTGGAGGTTCCTAGTCGCAACATAGAGCTAGTCACATTTCAGGATCGCCTCAATGAGACTTAATCATGCAATTTTCCAAACTTGTTCAAACAACTCAACGATGCATGGGAAGTCCCTAAACTGGTGCGATGATGCATTTCTCTGCTCATCATTTGGGATCAGTACATTTCATCAACTACACCTAAACAATTAGGCATGGGTATAGCCTCTTCTTCACTCAGAAAATTCTCTTTACTTATGGAATCTCCTCTTGAGATTGAATAGACACGACGACACTTGAGGTATCATTATCTGTGGTTGCCTCCTTTGATCCTGGCATCTATAGAATATCGTACCATGATTTTCTTCTTCGTTGTCACCATCACTCTCAGGAATTTTTCATCATCAAGCACTCGAATCTTAATGTATTTCCAAATATATGCTTGCATATCTTCTTGAGCTCATGGTTCCTAAGAATCTCTATCAATATCAGGTCAAAGTTTTCATTTAATGAGTTTCACTAGGGATGAGAGCCAAGGTAGTGTAAATTTGTTGACATCAGGTACCCTATGCATTCTCGTGCGTCTGTTGTCACATGAACCTAAGTAGCATCACCACAACTTCAAAGGAATGTCTCGAGCAAATGGTTTGTAACATGGTGCACTTAAAGATATAAAGGAAGCCACATATTAGAAAATCCTTCCTCACAACCATTGAACATGGTTCCTTGGTGAGCCTTAGTATATACCTTTCACTTTGACTTGGTTTATTATGGGGGGTTACAAACCCATGGCTTGTTGTGTGCATTTGGCATTTTGTGCCTAGTAAAACGCATAGTATTCATACAATTACGACTTGTGACGTGTAGTGTTAGTGTCAATTCCTTCTGTGCTTCCTCATATGACCCTTTATCCCATGACATATTCCAACTTGTCATGGCATGGTTGGACCTGCATGCCATATTTCAAGGTGGTATGAGCAACACCACAAAATAATCCAAATAATAATACAAAAAAGTAAATCTCTTTATGACTTTAGCATATCAATTTCCAATTTCGTTTTATATTTTCAATATTAGAGTTAGGTTATCAACCAAAATAAAATACTTTAGTGAACATGCTCAAGTTATCCTTAAACCAAGTAAATCTCGCAATAAATGCACTAGAGATTCTTGGGGTGGCTTTGTAAACAATTATGACTCAAATGTTGAAACATTGATTCGAATATTAACATATGACTCAAAATTTCAAGCTTCGAAGGCTAAATATGCCATGGAAAAAAAAACCTTACTCTGGGAAATAAATGTGTATGTTCATGAGCATTAAAGTAATGATGGGTGTGGTTGATGCAACTGAGAACAGTTAAAACTTGGTGGAGAGCAAGCCAATTAATGTGAGTCGAAGTGAAGCCCAAGGACATTTGGTTTAACCTCTGATTTTGTCTATGATAACATAAGGTTTAATAATATATGGACAATCCCACAATCTTCCAAACCCTAAATCAATTGAAGGCGCTAAGGAACATGTGTAGTATGGATGATGGTGCACATTATGCGTATCTTTTGTAATGACATGAGGGGAAACACTAACACAATTTATAGCGAGAGGGTCACGCGGAAATTGACCAATTCCAAAACTCGATCATAACCTTGATGGCCTGAGGCAAGCGTGGGGGAACCAAAATTTTGGAAGTACCCAAAAATTTCGATTGGTGTTGTAGTGGCTACAATAGACACTTACACCATGGAGCCTTAAAAAATCATGCAGAAAATTACTACTGGTCTCTCAAAATGTACCCTTGAAAAGCATGATGTCTGCAAGGGATGCACATTAAGGAAATATATCAAATCCACCATCCAATGTTGAGATAGTAAGAGTGGAGCAATCTTAGAGAAAGTCCACTCTGATGTATGTGGACAATTTTCTATAGCCTCTACCGCAAAACATAGGTATTATGTAAATTTTGTTGATGACTTTTCAAGAAAATGATGGATCTTCTTCATGTCAAAGAAGTATGAAGTTTTCTCAAACTTTGTTGAATTCAAAGCCTTGGTCAAAAAGGATACTGGTCATAAATTGAAAGGCCTGAGAAGTGATAATGGAGGATAATATGTATCTAACACCTTCAATGAATTTTGTGCCAAACAGGGTATTAGAAGAGAACTGATAGCACCCCATAACCCATAGAAAAATTGGGTGGCTGAAAGGAATAATGAAAACACAGTGGGAGAAGCAAGAGCCATTTTGCATGATCAGGGGTTTTGATTTCATCCACGGGAAGAAACATGAAACACTGCAATTTATTTGCATAACTAGAGTTTTGATAGAATATTTATCATGATCACACCCGAAGAAGATTTCTCTGGGAGGAATCTAGATGTATCTCATTTTCAAATTTTTTTGGTGCTATTGTGTATGGTCATGTCTCCAAGGATATCAAGAAGAGACTTAAGCCTACATGTCAGATGGGAATCTTTGTAGGATACACAGAGACACCACATAACTATAGTGTGTATTTTCCCTCACCCAGGGTGTGTGTTATATTCTTTCCGCAACTAGCCCCAGGTGTGAAGCTGGAGTTAGAGGGGGGGTGACTATGTCCCCCTTCGTTGCACCAGGAACAAAAAGGGGATCATGGGGGGCGGCAGCCCCTCCTATTGAGGGGTTTTTCAAGGGGGCAGTAGCCCCCATGCACAGGGTCCGAAGCAACCCCCTGAGAATTTTTTTTTATTGGACCCTATATTAGGTAGGTGGACATACCTATGGTTTTGTACATGGATTTCACACATGGAATTGGGCATGATGGTTTTCTGCCCATGGCATTTTATAGATCCAGTGAAGAGAACTATGGTTATGTTCTAATTTGGGCTTAATGGATTAGGGTGTATGGATGCTTCACCATGTATATCTATGTATTGTAAAATTGAAAGGAATAAAATGAAAAAACAATCTGGCAGCCCCAGTTTTTGGATCTAGGGGAAATTATCTGTGTATTTGTTTTGTGCTTCTCGCCATTTTATATTTTCTATGTTTTTTAAGAATTCATTTGCAAGTAATTTCTGCATAGGGTTAAAACCTATAGGATGATAGTAGTGAGAATAGATGTCAAATTTGATGAGGATAAGGCTATGAGATGCTCTCTAGAGTGACAGTTGAGTATCCCACCAGATGAGGAGCTTATTTCTCCAAAGGAGGAGCCTCATGGAGAGCTTCAAGTTGTTGTGGAGCAACCACATGTAGAGGAGCAGACAAGAGGTAGAGTGGAGGAACCCACTCAACTAGAATCTTCCAGAGAGGGGATGAATGGAACCAGAGAAGCTGACATATTGGTACAAGATGCATAAGAGCATGTGGGAGCTCCTAATCTCATCGCAGATAGAGGAGATCACCAAAAAAGTACACTGGGTATATGGCTCTCATGACATAACTCATTAATACAAAGCCTTATACATTTAAGGAAGCATTTTCTCAACTAGTGTGTTTTGATTCCTTAGTGGAAAAGTATGACTCCGTCATGGAGAAAAATCTATGGGAGGAAACACCGAGATCAGAGAACAAGTCAGTGGTTGGTTCCAGATGGATTTATAAAGTGCAGCATGCAATTGATGGGAGCATCGAGAATTATAAGGCTAGATTTATGGCCAAAGGATTCTCTCAGGTAGAGGGAATGGACTATGAGGAAACATTTGCACCAATGGCAAGATATTCCTCGATCAGAACCATTCTAGCATTGGCTGTGAAGATGGGGTGGTGGATACACGAGATGGATGTGAAGACCACCTTTCTCAATAGTGTTGTTGAGGAAGAAATTTACATAGAGTATCCAAAGGGATTTGAAAAATATGACAAGGAGCCACATCTGTATAGATTGAGGAGAGCCTTATATGGTCTCATACAAGCACCCCGAGCATGGGACACTCGGATCAACACATATCTTAGTGGATTTGGCTTCACCAAAAGTGAGGGAGATGCCAATCTATACCACATTGTGGTAGATGGTAAGTTTCTTATCTTGGTTTTGTATGTTGATGACTTGATACTTACGAGGGATGAGTAGTTGATCCACTCTTGCAAGGAAGACCTTGCAAGAGAATTTGAGATGAAGGACATGGGCTTGGTGCATTACTTCCTTGAGATGGAATTATGGAAGGGCGATTTTGAGATATTTGTGAGTTAGGGGAAGTACACATCTGAAATACTTTAGAGATTTCACATGGAGAATTACAGCTTATGGACACATCTATAGCTACAAACTAGAGGAATGAGAGTTCTTTTTCAGGAGACGTAGTAGATGCTACCACCTACAGAAAGCTTATGGGATCCTTGATGTATCTACTGAACACAAGGCCCCGACATATGCTATGCATTTATTCAGTTGATTCAAGCCCTTGTGAATCCTACCAAGTTGTATTAGAAGGCAACAAATCATGTGTTACAGTACCTCATAGGCATAATCGAGTATGGGTTATGGTACAAGAGGATAGAGGGAGTGAAGCTCCAAAGATTCAATGATGCAGATTGGGTAGGGATTCCATTGGACAAGGAAAGTACTTCAAGTGTTATCTTAAGTGTTTGGTTTGCATCTATTTCTTGGTATAGCAGGAAACAGAGGTCCATGGCACTCAGCTCAATAGAGACTGAATACATGGCTACAAGTCAAGCATCTTGTGAGGCAATATGGGTGAGTAAAATACTTGTTGGTCTTTTTTATTAGGATATGGATCCAACGGCGATTTATTGTGATAATCGGAGTTGTATCAAACTCTCTGAGAATCCATTATTTCATAATAATTCCAGGCACATTGATATTAGGTACCATCAGTTGCAGGATTGTGTGCAAAGGAAAATTATGATGCTACAATGCATTCCAACTTAGGAGAATTATGATGCTACAATGCATTCCAACTCAGGAGAAAGATGCAAATATCTTGACAAAGGCTTTGTCAAGAGGAAAATTCGAATTCCATAGGTGCAGGATAGGGGTGGTCCAAAATCACTTTCTTGCTAGGAGGGAGTGTTGGAAATTGTAGCAATAAAGGCTAAATTTGACTTTTTCCTTAGTCAAATTTAGTAAATCGATTTTCCACGTCAATAGGATTACTTGGATTGTAGTTAACTTGTGTGACATGGATTTGTCTACTAGTTTACTATGTAAATTTCATTTATAGGCTAGAATTAGACTTGTGAATGTAGTGATTACCAAAATTTAGCAATCTAGTTCAGTTATTTTTAGCTTGACTCATTTAACTAAGCTCAAGCAACTATTTTAGTCAGTTAAAGGTCAATTAAGTAGTAGAACTATTTTTAACTTGATGATCTCTCAATTAAACTAGTCAATCAGCTAAAAATAGACCAGACATTCATGGAACTCGAATTTCCTAGCTGGAGTAGAGAAAAAGGAACATTGAAATTATAAATTGTATACTATTTGAGTGTACAAGCTTGGATGTTAAGCAAGTGAATCAATCCTTGGGAATTGCACAAGCAAATAGGATAAAATTCCTATATTTTTGGAGCTAATTTCCTATAGAATTGCACAACAAAATAGGAGCAATGTGGGGACTTGAATTGGCTATGTGTTGGACAGAGAAGCACAATCAATAGGAGAATAGGTTTAGAGTCCAGGGTGTGCTTCAGGATCGAAGAAAGACACTATAATAGTTTTTGACTCTCATCTGATAAATGAAAAGCAGTGGAGGTGTTTTTCCTAGTTGGGGTTCCCCTATAAAGCATTGTGTTCATGTGGTGTTTTAATGGTTGCATGGCATTGCATGTGTTTCTAAATTGTGATTTCAATTCTCCATAATAGTAGAGGAAATTTGTAATCTCTTGATTTTAGTTTGATTTCATCAATAGTAGAAAATTTATATTAATTTCTACAACAAGGGTCCTCCCTCAATAGATAAGCCATTAGAGATAGTGTTATTACCTTGAGAGGGTGTTCTCTATCACCCATGACCGAAATGCACAAGTTTCTCACAAATATATCATTAAGGAGGATTTTTCCTAGGCATTGTGTGCCACGTCTATCTTGGAATTTTTAGGAAGCTACTCCACATAGATAAAGGAAATATTAACAATGCTAGGTGTATTGTATTGCTCAAATAGGAGTCTTGTCACATTTGACATGAACACAAGTCAACATCGACTTTCCCACTAGACTTCTTTCCAAGTCCATGTTATAGTTCTTCATAAGGATGTTTTTCAAACACATATGGATGAAAGGTGGTTATGCTTGCTTGATTTCCATGTCATACAATAATATTCCTAGTTCTCCAAAACGCATGCTATGAAGTGTCACGGTCCAAGCCTTCAATGGTCATACCTTACAATCGAAAGGAATTCTCACTAAATTATCCATAGAGCTAGGAGATAAAACTATCTCGATCAAGGTTAAGGTAGTATATGTTCCACACAATTATAATTTTTTCCTTGGTTGTAGTTGGTTATATGAAATAACAATTATGGTCTCAATGGTCTTTCATATTCTTCACTTTCCACATAATGGGAAGGTGGCAACCATTAACCAACTTGTTTACTACACAGCTAATACCATGACAAGCATTGATAAGCATGTACTATTTATAAGTGAATCCATACAAAGTTATGGATTCATGGGGATGCTTAAAGATTCATCATTCATGTGTTCATCTCCCATTCCCCTTGCATTCACCTTTGAAACCATATATCCTATTAACGTGATCTTCTCTATCACCATTGTATTTCGTAGGTCTCATTATCCTTACTTGGTGCCCATTGAAGATTAATTCCAAGGGACTATCATGTTTCTTCTAATAGAAGATACTAACTCTCTATTGATCCTGTTAACACCTATTGACATTGATCATAACTCCACCATAATATGGAATATGATCAATATATTTTTCCCACATGGGTCATCACTCTCCTTATTTTTCTTGACTTGCTTGACCTTAAGCTTCCTTCAAAAGAGAACATCTTAGAGGTAATGGCTTCAATTGATAATCCAAGGGAGGATATGCCTTATCATGCATTTGTTTTTCCTAATTTAGAAATGGTGTATATTGATACACTAAATCTTAAATTGTGGCAAGGGTCCTTTCTTGGATCATGAAGTGAAGTGCCACCCTTGGACCAAGTCAAGTCTTGTATTTCTATTCAATTCGTCGTAAATTATAAATTCTAGATCTACACATCAACAAGTGTCTTGTACGTCCATCTTGTCATGATGGTCATCATCAAGGAGTTGTGCTAGGTCATAAGACTACTTACCATTTATGTCTTCAAGTGGTTCCTAATAATTGCATGGTTCTTGGATCTCATTGAAATAAAAAAGCTTGAGTAACATGTCACTTTAGGTATATTTGGTTTATCCTTGGCATGGTGTGCCATATTTTTCCAAAATATCCCATGGCTTCATTAATGTCAATAAAGATCCTTGAGTTATGCATAATAGTGGACCTTACATTGTGTAACCTATCGAATTACATATTGTTTTTTATATTATGTATTTTAGTTTTTGGTGTGTGATGTGAGTGATTTTTACTTTCTATGTGTTGGTTATTTCAATTCAATGACTATCATGTTTAGTGCTTGATTTTCATTTGTTACTAATATCTGGTTCACCCTCATCAAAGGCACACCCATCGAGAGGCTAGTACGTTACATACATTAGTCCTTTAGATATGTTGATATGTGTCACAATAATTGAGTGTTCATGCAAGCATACATGTCACAAGACATGGATTTCCACTCATATATATGGAAGTTGGAACTAAGACTTGAACTATTCATAGCTAATTAATCGTATCTAAAAATACAAGAAATACATTATAAAATAAAATAAAATAAAGCATGCGCTTGTTCTTACCTAATCCATTCTTCATTTCTTTCATTATGTGATTTAACCTTGGGTCTAGTGTTTCTAGAATATTTTTATAAGACAAAGTGGCATTTTTGTGATGACATCGATTAAACATGATGTGTGCATTTTCAAAATTGGTATATAGGGATAGTTCTTTCACTAAATTGTTTCCTTACATTATTGACCATCTTTGTTGTCATTGATGCGCCTTAGGCTTGATACCACCATATTAAAACATTATCCCCTCCTTCATGCACATTGTAACTTGTCAATTAGTGCATACCTTTCATTTGAGCCCTAGAGTAGCACTCTATTACCATTTTGGTGCCCATGTTGTGAAAAAAATCATAGGCCCATGAATCCTCCTTTAGACCCTTCATGACTCAAATGTGTGCCTCATTCTTCTCTCTTCACCTTGATTTTGGCTATATCCTGAGGAGATTCCCAAACATCTTTCTATTTATCTATGGTTACATTTGCATATTGTTGCTAATGCTTGAATTCCTACTGCCACACTACTATTTTCTTTAACCCCATTCACCACCATTGTGGTCACCCTTGAATTCTTGCCATTTTTATTCATTTTTCTTCGATTTTTCAACCTCACCTATCTTGGAGAGACCACTACGTGAGTTGTTTCACCTTGCTAGACCCTTTTCTCCACTTCACTTAGGTCTGTTACAATAGCATGGAAGTATATGTTAACTGTTGTGTGACTTACATTTAATATATAAAGTGGATAACAACAAGACAAGCATGGGAATTTTTCATTAATATTTTCACTAAAAAGTGGCAACTATCAGTTATGTTTCTCTTAAACATGGAACCTATTTTCATCATCATTTTATAGTTGAGCTTTCCCATGAGTCATACCATTAGTATGATTCATTTACTCCTCTCACTAGGTACACTTCCCAGTCACCATGGAGAACACTTCAATGCCTCATGTGTAGTTGGAATATATCATTATTTCATTTGCATCAATGTTGCTAATTAAGTTACATTCATTAGTCCTCTAGATATGTTGATATTTGCCATAATAATTGAGTGTTCATGCAAGCATGCATGTCACAAGACATGGATTTCCACTCGTATATATGGAAGTTGGGACTAAGACTTGAACTATTCATAGCTAATTAATCGTATCTAAAAATACAAAAAAATATATATATAAAAAAAAACATGCCCTTGTTCCTACGTAATCCATGCTTCATTTCTTTCATTATGTGATTTAACCTTGGGTCTAGTGTTTTTAGAATATTTTTATAAGACAAAGTGGTGTTTTTGTGATGACATCGAGTAAACATGATGTGTGCATTTTCAAAATTGGTATATAGGGATAGTTCTTGCCCTACATTGTTTCCTTACATTATTGACCATATTTGTTGCCATAGATGCGCCTTAAGCTTGATCCCACCATATTACAACATTATCCCTTCCTTCTTGCACATTGTAACTTGTCAAGTAGTGCATACCTTTCATGTGAGCCCTAGAGTAGCACTCTATTACCATTTTGGTGCCCATGTTTTGAAAAAAATCATAGGCCCATGAATCCTCGTTTAGACCCTTCATGACTCAAATTTGTACCTCATTCTTCTCTCTTCACCTTGATTTTGGCTATATCCTGAGGAGATTCCAAACATCTTTCTATTTATTTATGGTTACCTTTTCATATTGTTGCTAATGTCTGAATTCCTATCGCCATACTACTATTTTCTTTAACCCCATTCACCACCACTGTGGTCACTCTTGAATTCTTGCCATTTTTATTCCATTTTCTTCTATTTTTCAACCTCACCTATCTTGGAGAGAACACTATGTGATTTGTTTTAACTTGCTGAACCCTTTTCTTCACTTCACTTAGGTTCGTTCCAATAGCCTGGAAGTATATGTTAACCATTGTCTGACTTACATTTAATATATAAAGTGGATAACAACAAGAAAAGCATGGGCATTTTTCATTAATATTTTCACTAAGAAGTGGCAACTATCAGTTATGTTTCCCTTAAACATGGAACCTATTTTCATCATCTTTTTATAGTTGAGCTTTCCCATGAGTCATACCATTAGTATGATTCATTTACTCCTTTGACTAGGTACATTTCCGAGTCACCATGGAGAACGCTTCAATGCCTTATGTGTAGTTGGAATATATCATTGTTTCATTTCCATCAATGTTGCTAAGATATTCCTATGTCATGTAAACTATGTTCAAGGGAATTTTAAGCTTGAGTTGGCCATTTTTTGTTGTGTTGATGTTTTGTGTCATCCATCACTATGTCAATTGTACTTCATGACTCTATGTCTTCACATCATATCTTAATTCTTATTGCATGTAAATTTATGGGGGATACACTTTGTTTCATCTCCACAAATGGGGCATACATTGAGCCCCTCCCTTGACAAATGTCTTCCTATGAACATCAACTCATTATCTTGGAGAGAGATCTAGAAACCAACTAGTATCTTGGAGCTTGCAAACATCAATGGAATTTTTCCTAATGATCAATATTAGTGATTTTACCTCATTGGCACCTAATAAATTATTTCTTGGAATGTTCAACTTCATCTCATCTATTCATGCGCACTAGATTATACTAAGTACTCTAGGGTCCACTTTTATCATTGGTGGGTCCCATTATATCCCTTAATGGTTTTCCTTATTGGTTGGTAATCACATAGTTTCTTCTATGCTTTAATTCGATCACATATTCATATATTATATAATCATACCATCAATAGTTTTGGATTCAAGACAATTGACCCCAAGGGCAATTACTCCTTCATGGTAGCTCTCCCAAGTTGTGATGGAGCATGTCACTATGGTATGAAAACCTTAAGGACTACGTTAGCACTCTCATTAGTTCTAGATGTATTCTTCAATTATACTATGACATATATCCACATTATATATGCTCATGTCTATGATCTCTTTTATGACATGGATCCACCATGTACTTTTTCATGCCCACGGTATTGCATATTGTTACATGTACTTGCAGTTTATTTTGTTGGTGGCCATGGTTTGTCCTCTATTGTACTTAGAACAGGTATGCCTACTTTAGGGATGATTTATATATATAATTAGTTTATGATTGGTTACATTTATTTCTATTTCTTTGATCCAAGATATCCTTACATATGCCACTCTACTCACGATCAATTTTGTAATGTACTTTATCGATTAGTTTCTCTTATGACCTCATATATTAGGGGGCATCTATTATTTTGTATTATTGTCCTTACAAGGAAGTTATTGGATGTTATGTGGAAAAAAATATATAATTGAGTAATTTCTCATAACTATTTCACAGGAAAAATAATTATTTTAACACGATTTTATAATTGAGAAGAAGTCATAACTGAAAATAATATTCATAATGAACTATGAAAAGCTCATGATTTAGTGTGGAACTTGAGAGAAAAATGCATAATAGAGAAAAAATTCATTATAACCTAGAATTGAGCATGGAACTTATCTATGAATTATAATTCCTTAGTTCACATGAAATGAAGTCTATCTGTGGCTTGTATCCACCCAATTCACATGCCATCAATCCTATCCCTAACTCTTCTAAATTCCTATAAGAATATGCCAAATTGGAGGATAGGGGAACTTAGAATATGTGAGTGAAAATGTTATTGGAATAGAGTTGTTAGCTATAGAATATGTCTTAAGGGGCGTATAGCAAGGAGGATCTTCAACCAAGACTCAAGATATAATATGATTGTTGTAATGTTATTCCCTCAATATTTATATGGATCTATATGATTTCTCCTTCCATCATATGTTTTATTCAATTATATATACAAATGAATGGACTGTCTAATGTTTCTTGACTACATTAGGTTATATTTAATTATAATTAACATCCCTACCTGCTTGAAAAGTTCGGGAATGGCATATTTGTTTCCTCATGTGTATGTAGCAAGTCTTAGGAGATGGAGCTTTGAATCTCTAGAGCTACATTAGTCAAATTCCATAAGGAAAACATTCAGGAAGAGGGTGTGTGTCATGACACCTCTTCTCATAGCATAAAAGTAGATTGAATTCAATAGATCTAGAGGGATTTTGTGTAATTATCTAGCATCCTCTTTTTCACTAATCTCATTAGATCAAAGAGTGGATATTATTATCTATACAAAGAATTTTCTAGAACTATTGGACATAAATGAAGGATCCAAGAATGAAACCATGAGTATTTTGGTCTAAATATAATTTGTTATTTTTGTAGTTTATGATATTGAGTAAGAAGAACCCAAAGTATGTAAGACTTGACTTCGTGAATTTATAAGACTTGAGAGCATTAACCACTATATTTTTAAAAATAAAATAAAAAATTAAACTGAAGGAAACTTAAAACACTACAATAAATTTTTATTTTATCATAACATTATAATACAAAAAACAAAATAAATATTTTCGATATTAAAATCAATACATATGATATTTATAATAAAATTAATACCTAATCTCATATAAAATATTCATACAATTAACAAATTGATATAAAATACATTATATATAACATTCAGGAATTTTATAACTCAATTATTTTCAACACCTTCTTATTTGTTTCAAATTTCATTTAGCTTAATTTTATCACTTTCATTTGTACCATATTGAAATATAAAAATAAAATTCAAAATCTATAAGGGATATTGCATTGAGCTTTTGATGAAATCTTGACCAAACAAAATTTCAAAATTTTTATAGTTGAACATTACAGATTAGAATTTATTATTTTTAAAAAATAACTTAATTTATTTTTCATTAATTTTATTGACAATTAAATTAAACATGGTATTGTTGATTGAATTGTTTAATAAACATTTGCAATAATAATGTACTTATAGTCCGTTTATAAAATCTTATTCAATTATATTTTTTTATTAAATAGCATGAATAGCTTTTACATGAAGGATATGAAGAAAGAAACAGTAGAACTAAGACTTACATCCTTTCCCCAGAATTCAATACCACCTAACGAAATTAATAATTAATTGTGTCACTCTACGTGTGAATATGTGGACATCTGCGTGTCTTGTCTGCATGGATATTGGTTACCAAACTTTCTCGTGGATTTATTTGCCCACCCCGACCATTTCTTACTCCACTATTATGGCATTTCATTCAATGAGTACGTCGTTTCATTCTATAACATCAATTTAGTTACATAAATTTGATTTTTAGCTGTTACATAACGAATGGGTCCATCATAGCTCATGATTGTATATAATAGCTATACCTATATAGTAGGTCAATTTTTATAAATGTGATAAATATGACTAATAAAAAGGCTTAGACCTAAAACATATTACACCATTTTAAACCGATACTACCGGGCTTATCCTTGGTTTTCTGGAGTTGATTAATGAAAGGGCTTTGGCCATAACATAATACACCATTTTTGGAACAAACAAATTATCAATAAAGTTAAATATATATTTCATCTATATTTTATGGTTCCTTCATGGTTCCATACAATTGAGTATTTATCTAATTATAATTTATTAAAAAATTATTAAGTAAGTATTATATTCTTATCTTGTCACCACCAATTCAGTATATTTGTTTTTATTAGAATATAAGTTTCATTTATATTTATGTAATTAAATATAAGTATTTTTTTTATCCATTTAATGAAAACAATATAATATTACTCTTAAACACTAGTTATTTGTTATTATAAGAAAATAATAATGATTTTTATAATTATAATGTCTTGGTGTTTAGTCCTTATTTTATCTAGTTTTTGTTTTTTCAATTTAATTTAATAAAAATAATATAATATTAATCTCTAAACATTATATTCTTTGCATTATAAGAAAATTAAATAATGATTTTTTTATAATTACCCGTGTCTAATTTAGTCCTTATTTTATCCAGTATTTTGAAAATTCTTTGAATCAAGGGTGAAAATTTGTATAATTTGTATTTCAAAAATTATATCTATAGAATCCTTTACTTACTCTAAAATCTATGTTAAATATTAACTAATTGATATTTATATTTATGCATAATACAGTGGTTAATTAAACTATTTTAAATATTTTTATAACATCAATATTTTATTTTTTAAATAATAAATATTATTATTTTCAATATTAACCAATTTAATTAAAATAAAATTTACAATAAAGTAAATAATATAGTATTAATTTTCTCAAATGAATTTTGGTAGAGAAGCTCAACAGGCCATTTGTATCTCAAATACACTTTTTTTGGTACAATTTATTAATGACTTACTTTTATAATAAAAATAACAATAATTGTGAAATTGACCATACTTATTTCTGCAAGGAACATACTTAATTATTTGCATGGAATAACAATAATTCTCAACAAAGAAATTCTAAATTATTGACTAATTCAAATGCTTTTATTATTTTATTTTCATAAAATCTGTAATATACCCACTCTCATACTTATTTCTGCAACCAACATACTTAATTATTTACATGGAATAACAATGATTTTCAACAAAGAAATTCTAAATTATTGACTAATTCAAATGCTTTTATTATTTTACTTTCATAAAATCTGTAATATATTCACTCTCACTAAATTTACAACTAAATTTACAAAGTATAGTAACTAATTCTTTTAATATATAACAATAATGATAAGATAATTTTACTATTTTTACTTAACTGCACAAAAAACTACTATTTAACACTTGTTATATAGAATTTCATTCTTTTAACTATAATATTCCATTTTATTAGTAGATCTTATTACTATAAATAACTACAAACATTTCTGTCAATATAATGACAAACTCGATGAAAACATAAAAATTTATAACTCCTGATTCTTATAAATCAATATAAATATAATAATATTGAAGACTTCAATTGATGTATGTTTTGCCAAGAAACTTATGTAACGAAGCATCAGCCCAACTTAACTTCGAGTATCTGTCCAATTATTCGCTTCATTATAAATGCTATATAATAAAGTTTAAACTTTAAACTGATGATGATGATGCTACGATAATGAACTAATGTACCAACTCTGCCTTATTTGAACCGTAGATTTTGCATTACCTAGGTACCAACTCGCTAATGGAATCGGTGGCATTAGATGCAGGAACTGCTTATTTTGGTGGTTTGGGAAACGTACGAATTCACGAAAGCAGGCTTCGTGGGATCCGGTAAGTACGTCACGGAATCAATTGAAAGCATCAAATTGACGGTAGACATCAGTGGGCGAAGATGAGATTCGGCTTGTGTGCACAAAAGGCCAACCTGAATGCATCTCAACGCTTGCGCCTCATCGCATGTTTCAACTATGGCTGGATCAATCACTTGCACGATATTTCCTCCATCGTATGATCTCCATCCCTGCATTAACACAACGAGTTCGTCATTATGACAAGGTATATATCAATCTTTCTCCAAGACTCTCTGGATATACTGCAACCCTAGACTTCACAACCATATAGGACAATAGGGGTGATGAGGGTCTCAAAGAGGAATGTTTTTTTACTCCAAATACAAATATTGACATCCTTACAATTATTTTCAAGCATATAATAAGCTTTCGAGCTTCCAATAGTCCTTTTCTTAATGTTGTAGTCCCAGTTGAGGTGATATGGAATGTCAATACCCAAATATTTATAAGAAGATACATGTTCCAAGAAATTGTCATCATAGACGAAATTTCCATGGGTGACCTTTTTTTATTTAATTATCATCATTTAGTCTTGTCGTCATTGACTATCATACCCATCTTGGAGCAATAGTCACGAAGAGTCTTAAATTGCTTGTCCAAGTCCTCATGGCTTCTAGCAAGAAGAACGAGATCATCAGTGTAGAGGACAAGAGTGATGATAATACGAGCAAGCTCAGTTCCTTTGCAGCTCGCAATTTCCAAACTTATCTATGTAAATACCAAATAGGGTATGGGAAAGGGGACACCCTTACTTAACCCCGATATTGCATTTAACATCTTTAGACCACCCTTCGGTGGTCTTAATCTTGGCAACAACCGTCTTGTAGAGAAAAATCACAACAATCTTTAACTCAGGAGGAATCATGATCTCATCAAGTCTTTTCCAAAGCTTATCCCCAGAAACAGTGTCAAAGGATTTTCTAAAATTCACATAGCAACAAAATAGATCAGCTTTACTATTGCGACATCCCTCAGCAATGATCCTAAGAGTGACGAGATGGTTAATGGTTGAGTGGTATCTCCTAAAACTAGCTTTCCCTTTAGCTCTTTTGCCATGGATTTCAAGTCAATGGCTAATCTTCTTTTCCAAAATGAGACCATAAAGCTTAGTTAAGATGTGGCTAATCATAATGGTCTTGTAATTAGCGAGAACAGTTTTATCCCCATTTTTAAAGATAGGCACAATAAGACTTTGCATCCAAGGCTAAGGGAAGCCATGCTTTTCATCCAAATTGAGAATCTTGTGTAGATGAGGAATGAGGATAGATCTTCCCAGCTTTAAGATCTCAGCTTGGTATCCTTCAATGTATTTAGCTTTCCCCCTAGCATTCTTATTAATCACAGACTCAACTTCCTCAAGGGAAAATATATATTCCTCAATAGGAGTGCTAACGATGTTGTTCATGGTGTTCAGGGAGTCATACAACTTCTTAAGATAGATGTCCCACTTTTCTAAGGGGATCAAATGATTATCTTTAGATTTATGAACAACCACATTCTGCCAAAATCTTATGGGTGCAACTTTAGAAAGGTGAAGAAAATGCTCTTGTGTGTTATTAATATATGAATGCTTCTTCTCTTTAATGAAGGCTTTGTATATACTATTATTTTGGAGCTTTACAGTTTCGTTAAGAGCATTATGAATATTTTTCCTGGCACTTTTACAGTCCTCATCATACCAAAGGTTGTAACTTCTATTAATCTTCTTATATGAAACCTCGGTAGAGAACTTGTTAATGGTCATGGAAAGGGTAGTAGTAAAATTGTGATAAATTTAATCAATATTGTTATTTTAAGTCAAGGAACTTAAATCTCTATTTAATTCCTTTAAGAAAAGGTCTATATTATTCTGATTGAAATGAGTGTGTCTTTTATTTCACTAGTATCCTTCATGTGACTGGTATACATAACTAGATTGAGGGTTAAAGACAAAGGCATGCGGTCAAATTCTAGCTCGAAATTGTTAAGAAGTTCAAAGTTGGTAATATGGCTAAGAACATGGGTGTTTGAAATCAAATAGTCCACAACACTACTGCCCAACGCATGTAAACAAGTCATCTGGCCATAGGAAGGAAACTTTCTAATACCATTACATATAATCAGGTCATGGGAACTACAAAGCTTGAGGAGCTCGGTGCCAAATAAGTTTACGATAGATTTTTCGGCGTAAATCACATGGTATTTCATTTGTCGACACGTTTCGAACCAACCAAAGGTTCTCTTGAGTCTAGTAACTATGACATCATCTTCGTCAAGCCACAAGGGGTAAGGGTTAGAGTGGTTACTTAACATAATAGCTTGGTTGGTAGCAATTGTAGCATTGAAGTCCCCAAGCAAAAGAATATTACCTTCATTCCTTAGGTTGTGAATGTCTTTTTCTAAGGTAGTGAAAGGACAATTCTTATCTAAGTTGTTTTTCTTATAGGAGATAGAGTTGATAGGATGGAAATAAAAGATTGCAAGAAAAATCCTATTGGAGGAGGAATCGGAGTTTTCGATCCAAATATATTGATTAAAGGGGTTGATAGTATGAAGCTGGATATGAGAAAAAACAATATTCTTAATATAACAGACTATACCACCAAGCCCCCTTCGAGAGGATTTCTTATTCCAAGTAGACCAAAGAGTGAATCCGTCAAGGTGAGGAACCCTAGATTCGTCATGCTCCCAAGTTTCAACTAGAAAAATAAGGTCAATATGACTTGGGATCCAACTTAACATAGGACCTTTATGCCATGGAAAACCATGACAGTTCCAAAAGAGGATCCTGGTGAACCTAATCGCTATTTATCGTTCGTAGTTTGGACTCTATCTTGAATAATAGCTTTCCTATTCCTAATGGTAGCCCATTTCCCTTATTTTCTTGCCTCCTTGACCTTTTGGACTTCTTTCCTGAGTTTAGCTTGGTCTTCTGGAATCAGATCTTCATTTATTAATATTCTAGTTCCCTTTAGGTTCATAGATTTCTTGAGTATATCTAATTTGTGGTCATTGCAGCTTACCTTAATATAGATTAGTCTATGTGTATTCTCAAGTAACTTTCCTACCTTGATTGCCTACGATATAAGTTGTTTGAATTTGAGGTTTTGTTTTCAATTGTTCTTTTACTATTTCTAATGCGTTCTCATTGTTTTGTTCTTCTATACCAACAATTATAAGGTGGAAGGCTCTTGTAAGGCTCTTTTATGGTACTCATGGTGGAGTTCAATCAGTTTGTTAATTTCATTTTTTATGGGTTTAATATCTAATTTACTCTTTGTGTTATTTACAACAAGTTTATTATTTAATTTTTTTTTAGATTTTTAATCTTTCTTTAGTCATTTTTTTCAATGGTTGATTGTTTACCATGTTCTATTTTTTGAATCCTACTTTTCATTCCTTGGAGTTCATTCTCAAAGGAGATTATTCTATTTTCTAGCGATTTCTAATTGTTTTCCAAAAATGTTATTAATTTTGTTTTAAATTGATTTTCTCTTTCTTCTCTTCATCTATCTAAAAGTTCAATATATTCACTTCTTCTCTCTAGAGTCATTTTACTGGTGTCACTGTACTAAAGAGACTTAGATATGTAAGGTGAAGTACTCATAGCGTAAACAATCAAAATTTAACCCAAGAAAAAGAAGATAAGAAGGAATGTATTCCCCTGTGGGAACTGTCAAATTTAGAGAATGCTTCAATTTTAAAGCTTGCCTGCATTGCTGGACCCCTGGCTTCCGCACCTGTACTCTTACTGCCCTTCTCAAAACAATCTGAAAATTAAACCCTCGGAAATTTTGAATCCCACTGGTTGAACTTGAAAGTAGTAGGAACTCGGGAAATCTAATATATTTTTTCCGCTTGTAAAATGAAAAATATTTTTAAATAATTAAATATATTTATAATCCCTCTTTTTCAAACTAATTTCTAAGTTGACCATTAATTAAAGGTTCATGAAAAAACATATTTGAAAAGACCTCGTTAGTTGGACATTGACAATTAAATGCAATGCGTCCCTACCTATGGACTAAACCAGCATCTTTGAAATGACCTTGTTACTTGGAAATTGACAATTAAATGCGGTGCGTTCATACACCACTGGCTTGTATTGAAGGGGGAGATTGTTGCCCTCTTTGTTAATGGTCATGTTGATCCAACACTCTAGAGTATTTAGTGCCATATGTTTAAATTTAGTGATATGTCTGTTTATTAATACCTATGAGTTTTGGTGTAATGGCAATTATAACTCCAACATAATCTACACATCATTATTTGGAAATAATGAATAAAATAATTATTTTTTAGATTATGTTTTTATTTAACATTTTAATTTCTAGGATTCTGTTTTAACCAAATGAATATAATTTTATAAATGTTTGTATCTCTACTTAATTTAATTAATAAACAAGTGACAGGATAATTTAGCAACTTCGACGTCTAGCTGGTCTTACCTGTGAACTGTGTGAGCTATCTGATTCTTCTATCTTATATATAAAATAAAACTTTTATAAAATTTATATCTCCGAATTTTAAAAAATAACTAAAATTTAAAATAATTAAGCTGAATTTCTCCAAATATATGTTGGAATTAATGCTTACATTCCTTATTTGAGAGATTGGTTTGTGATGGTTGAGAAATTCTCTCAACCACTCTATCTAAATCAGGAATAAGTTGGATCTCAAAAACTCTATTTAATAGAGTGATCCTAATGTAATCTGTGTGTGAGTGTGTTTTGCGCATATACCAATTGTGCATAATATAATTGTGTCTTTGTTATTGTGAATGATTTAGCTGTTTTTATCAATTTTCACTCACAATACACAGGCCTCTGATCCTGTGCTCTGATACCATGATAAAAACAGCTAAAGAGGACTTCGATTCTGAGAATGATCCATGTTCTAGTCTCTCGTTCCTGTCAAGGCCAAACTCGAGCTTTTGACCACCGATGTCGAGGCTAGTTTGAAAAACAGACCATCTTCTAACCCAAATGTTCCCGGGCTCCCGGGCTGATTTGCAGCTGTCTCCCGATTTATTGCCCTCTGACGAGTGATCCTAATGTAATCTGTGTGTGAGTGTGTTTTGCACATACACCAATTGTGCATAATATAATTGTGTCTCTGTTATTGTGAATGATTTAGCTGTTTTTATCATGGTATCGGAGCATAGGATCAGAGGCCTGTGTATTGTGTTATTTTAGTTGTTTTTATCAGTTTCCTGAAATGGATTTGGGGGATCAAAACAGCCAACAGTTATGGGATTCGGAAGAAGCGGCGATATGAGATCCCACCTTCGATTGTGTGCGCTCTTGCTTCTGCTCATCGTTGCTGGAACTTTACTTCGTGCAGGCAGCCAGCACATTAGGCGAACTGTCTTGTGAATTGAGCGTATCAGCGAACTGGAAAGAGACGAATCGCACCGTCAGAGGGCAATAAATCGGGAGACAGCTGCAGATCAGCCCGGGAGCCCGGGAACATTTGGGTTAGAAGATGGTCTGTTTTTCAAACTAGCCTCGACATCGGTGGTCAAAAGCTCGAGTTTGGCCTTGACAGGAACGAGAGACTAGAACATGGATCATTCTCAGAATCGAAGTCCTCTTTAGCTGTTTTTATCACAGAGTCATCAAACTTGCCAGACCACTGTGATCTTGCCATCTTGGCATTATCAGTACTGCAGCTCAGATTTGGTAGTTACAAGCGTAGATGATATTTAGCATGGTGCATTTGAAGAAAGTATCGTAAGTTGGAGATTCGTGTATATTGTATCTTTCTGCCGTGCAAAGCTTTAAGACATATCCTTTCTCGTAATCTCTTATGAACACATGGACTGCCCTGTTTAGACCTCAAGGTGGGGCAAACGAATGAAAGCCAAGGTGACGGTGCCTGGATAAAATCAAGTGGCCTGCTGAAGAATAGGCTCATCTGTTGCTACATATGCTGTCATCACATCCATTGAAACGGATCCTGGATGCTAATTCAGTGGCATCAAGATTATCTTACGCCAGTTGATGCCAGAACCTGTTGCAGCTGCTGTAGACCTTTCCAGCCATGTTTGTATGATAAGCATGGAGTTGTATGGAATTTGTAGCACCAATAAAAGTTTGAGGAGGCTAGTATCTCACTGTCCTATTTATCTTCAGATGCGGAGTCCCTCTACCGAAATATTTCTTCCAATCCTAGTGCAAGTTTCGTGGGAGAAGCCGATCTCGGTAGATCTACCTCATCGGTCATGTTGATATGGCTGCTGCGGGTTGTGTGACTTTGGGAGAAGCACTGATATATATTGTTTGTTTTTTCATTGATATTTGGAGGCTTGAAGCTTAGTGTGGTAATTTGACATTTGAATAGTGGAGGCTCAATATGGATGGTTGTCCAGATAGTATGGCAGTTGCGGATCTAGGGAAGGATCCCTCATTAGTGGTAGACGTGGAAGTGGTTTCCTAATGAGGTTATGCGACAGATTGGAATGCTGTTCAGTAATTGACTTCGGGAGATCGTTGATTCGGAAGTTGAGAAAGGAACTCGGGAATCCAACTTGCCAACTACACCTTTCCGAGGGTTACGAGGCAACTTGATGGAGAATCTACTTGATGGAGAATCTACTGACAAGCTTGATTATTTTGTTATTTTGTTATTTTGATGTAATGTAATCATTAAGGGGGGATGTTGGAATTAATGCTTACATTCCTTATTTGAGAGATTGGTTTGTGATGGTTGAGAAATTCTCTCAACCACTCTATCTAAATCAGGAATAAGTTGGATCTCAAAAACTCTATTTAATAGAGTGATCCTAATGTAATCTGTGTGTGAGTGTGTTTTGCACATACACTAATTGTGCATAATATAATTGTGTCTCTGTTATTGTGAATGATTTAGCTGTTTTTATCAATATATCCTTACAATTATGATAGATAAGGGCTTCGTGAGTTCTTAACTCTCTGTTTGTGAGCTGCTTGATAACCGTGTTATTATATATTCAAACACCTCATCTCATGAAAAAAACTGAAACTTAAAATAATTAAACTGAACTCTTACAATTACGATATATAAGACCTTTATGACTTATACTCTCTGTGTTTGGGGTGGGTGCTATTCGACTGGTCAACTGTATGTTTGCGGGCCTCTGTGTAACGGTGTAGTAAATCTAAAAGTGTATTGAATATGGTCGCTCACACTCATATCTGGCTGTGTATAAGCTAAAGGTTCGAAAATCCCTTGCTTTAAACGGTCGTGTGAGTTGACAAGAATATGCAATATGTATTCTTTTCGGCCCCTCGCGCGGTGGCGATGGAGATGAGGGTAATGGTGGTATCCTGAACAATAGCTAAACACCAGACTTTCACTGGAGGCAGGCCGGGGTCCAGTCTTAGCTGGAGGGATGGGATTAAGGTGTGCCCATATAACTGTAGGCAGGTCGGGATCCATTCTTAGCTGGACGGATGGGATTAAGGGATGCAACAACCCTATAGAATTCATGAAAACGGACAGGAAGAAGCAAGAGACGGATCAACAGACAAAGTCTCAGTTCATCAGACAAAGTCTCAGTTCATCAGGCTTCCAAAAACAGAGAAAACTGAGAGAACGAAGCAATTCCCGCTAAAGCTAGGTAAAAGTGAAATTTTTAAAATCATTTCCAATAACATGCAATACCTACGAGTTCATATAATGATGGGGCAGTAATACCTTGGTATCTACTTGGAGCTACGGCAGACTTCAGTCTTCTCGCCGTTGCGAACGCGCCTATGATTAACCCGAGAACCAACCCACCCACAACACCTAAAATTATGTATGTTCTTTTGTCTGAAGATTTGCTCTCTGGACTATTGGCTGCTTGCGGAAGCTGCATAGACGAATTATAGAAAGGATATATTTCATAACGAAGGATGCAACTTCTACTCCAATACTGAACTCCTGCAGTCGTATCACTTGTGAATATTGTATCCATTGAGTATGATAGGCATCTGCTGCATTGTGTTGGGAATTTTTTTTTTTTTACTGCTGTTGTTTGTGATGGATAAATACCAAAACCATAAACTATAAAACACAGAGCCTATGCTCTGTTTCCTTTGCTCCAAGATCTTTTACACAGAGAAGTCTTTTAAAAATAATTACACAGGACAGAGTATTTCACCACCATAAAATTTCATTCATTAAACAAAATACTGAGACATATTCATCCTCTTTCACTCAGAGGGATTCACCAAAACATTTACTCTGCCTCCTATGAAATTTTACACCACTGTGTGTAAATATTTTATTTACATTCACTGCTGTGTGAAAAACAAAACTTACAAGGAGTTACAGATTTACCTTTTCACCTGTGTGAAACAACTCATGGATTTGGAAACAAAACAAGCTACTGGTTTTCATTTACTTCTCCTCTTGCACTGCTGTGCAATCTTACATTACAAAACAAAATTTACCCTGCTACATAAAAATCACTTTTACATTACAAACCACAAATATTCATGCACCTCTGTGCAATCCTTCCCTTGCCATAAAATATTTACGCTCTGGTTTTTCACGGGTGCTGAGGACCCCTGTTTTTACATTTTCTTCATATGCAAAATTACATTCCTTACATGCTATCCCTGTGCGTGTTTTTTTTCACATATCAAAAATGGGTCAACGCTATATTCAATACATATGCCAAAGTAATAAAATAAAACTTACCTTACATTTTCGCCCATACTCCTATTAACTTCACCGTATCAAAAACATTAAAGAAATTACCAAATATATCACATAATAATAAACATAGGGTATGGGATGGTCCACGATTCATTAAAGTTTTAACAGGCCCCGTATGTACTTTCCTTGATCAGACGGCGGACAAACCTGCCTTTAATCCCACGGCGGAGGTTGCGTATCGGAAGACCTTCCTTGCTGCTCTTTAAGCCATCGTGCAGCTTGGTTAAATCGACGGCGGTGAAAACTGGAGGTAGATCGACGGATGTAATCGATATCGGAAGGGGTTAGCTGGGTGAAAGATACCTTCCGAAAAGTGCCTCTTGCTGATGTCAGGCCAGCATCATCGGTGTCAGGTTATCAGTATCGGAAGGGGTTAGCTGGGTGAAAGATACCTTCCGAAAAGTGCCTCTTGCTGATGTCAGGCCAGCATCATCGGTGTCAGGTTATCAGTATCGGAACGCCCTCGTACGGAAACAACCTTATGCAAAAGGTGGTGCGATATGAGACCAGCTGGTTTTGATTTACCGCGTGGTTTTCTGCCCTGTTGACTGCTGACTGCGCGGGCAGTTGGAATTATATATTTTCAACGACTAGTCTAACTAAAGTACAATTGAGTGTATATTTTTTCCAAATTATAGCACTATTAGAAAGAACATAATGAATGGAGTTCCGTCTTGATAATAATAATAAGGTTGTAACGTATGACTCCAGTCACTAGTCCAAGTAAAGTAAAATTGAGTGTATGTTTCCCAGTGAAGCATTAGTAGAGAGAACATAAGAAATGGTCCTCAACCATGTAAAGTGAAGCATTAGTAGAGAGAACATAAGAAATGGTCCTCAACCATGTAAAGAAACCGTTTTACGATGCATCTAAGTAACAAAGAACTCCGCTTTATAATGCATCTAAGTAACCGAGAACAGCTCCAAGAAGAGGAAAAAGGGAAAACTACAAGGGAAAAAATCCCCCTTGAAATTTAATATTAAAAAGTAAATACAACTATTATGTGGTTTTTTCCTTCACCGCAAGGAGATTTTGTAGAAGTCAAAACATTCTTCATAAAGATTTCAATACTCAATTCAAAAGTAAAACAATATTGCAATTTGATGACACCATCATGTAGCAACTGTTGGATTTCGTCCATCTCGATCTCGATGTTCTTTGTTTATTGTTGTTTGACTTGATTTATGCAAAACATTAGTGTCTTTTGATTGTTCCACTAGGTAATATTCAAAAGATGAAAAATGAGGCCAAGATTAGTGAAAGGTTCTGCAACCAAATGGCTTGAATCAGAATGTTCACTACATGCCTGTATTCGACCCATGTCAATGATAAATTAATCATGGTTTTTTTTTTTCTAAACCACAAATGGGGCTGAAAACCTAATTGAGAACATATAGTGGGGTGGATTTGCAATCAATGTTATCACCATCCCAATCAGAATCAGTGTGGCCAATGACATCCAAAGTACATATTTCTATATAACCATAGTAGATAGTTCTATGGACATATTTGAGTATGTGCTTAGAAGCTTTCCAACGCTATTCATGTATCTAGAAAATATACATGTTGCATGTCATAGTTCTAGATGAGGTGAGTGAGATGGAGAATCCCCCCACAAGTTGTATTTACATGGTGTAATCAATAAACAATATATCCTCTGCATCCTCTAGGTGTACCCCCCAATAAGCAAAGTGTAGTTGCTGGCTTGCAGTGAGTCATGTGAAAGCGAACTAAGAAATATCTTGCATACCTGGTTTGAGAAATTTTGATCCTTGAATCATTCTAGTTGATTTCTAGTCCAATTAATAAGTGCCGCAGGCCCATATCTATCATGGAAAAACTATCATGCAAATAGGCTTTGACTATAGCAATGGTTGAGGTAGAATAACCAATGATTAGTAAATCGTATATGTAGAGCACTATGAGAAATGTAGAGTCATATTGTTTTGATTGAATCGGAGTACCCATAGTAAAGATCATACTTGTGGATGTTTCAAATCCCAATAGGGATCCATCATCAAGACACTTACTTTGAAATTTTCAAGTGAAATCGTCTCATTCCATATATCCCCTCCATACATGAATATAATTTTGGATTTCAGGTATCTGAGGTTCATTTCTTTTGATTAAATTGGAGTACCCACAATAAAGATCATATTAAAAATTAGATCAAAGAAACAAATTGATAAAAAAATTAATTAATGTATTTTGTTCATGCACACTTCAATTTAGAAGTTCTAAGTTGAAGGAAAGTCATTGGTTTCCATATAAAATAGTTATATGGTCTTAGAATTGCAAAAGGTGGAAACTGTATTCCTAACTCCAACATTTTAGTACCTACAAATAGATTGTTTATGTTCTCTATTCCTTGGTAGTGTGAACTTTAACACCATGCAAAACTGTAGCAAAACTTGGACAGAAACAATGCACGGTCCTTGTAACAAAAGAAGAAAGAAAATTGATAAAAAAAAAAATTAATAAATTTTATTATGCACCGTAAAATAATTATGAGAAAAGACAATTCAACCCAATTATTGTACATTGTTGAAGTAACATAGTAGTGAGCCTAGCACTAAATGCAAATATAGTAATGAGTCTAGTACTAAATCTGGAGATATGTGAACATGCATGGAAAGAAACTGACACCTGGACAGAGTTAATAAGCCATTTAGTTATCGTTTAACAATCTCATACAATTGGAGTTTAGTGAAAACTCATGCATCAAATTCTAGAGTTTTCTTTTGATAATAATAAAAAGATTGGAATGCACATCAGCCAAATTCTTAGCACATCAACCATAATTTGATTATGTTAAACGCAGGTTAAGTACTCTACTGCATAAAAGGCCGAGAACGAGAGATAGCTACATAGTTGTATCTTTGTGAAACAGTAGATATCTTATTCTGATTATACGTGTTTCGAAATTTGCTTTTCTATTGAACTTAGAGAGGCACTTCTGGGCATAAAGGATATTATAGGATTATCAATAAAACACCATTATATATTTTGTTATGTTAAATGCAAATTAAGGACTGTAGGGCATAAAAGTCCTAGAACAACAAATAGGTACATAGTTATATCTTTGCGAAGCAGTACATCCAGTTGTGATCATACCTGTTTTGAAAATTTGTTTTTCCATTGCATGCGGAGAGGGGCTCCTGGCCATATAAGATTTTATAGGATTATCAGCAAAACACTACTTAAGATTTTGCTTGGGTTAAACACAGATGAAGTACTCTACGGAATAAAAGACCTAAAACGAGAGATAGCTAAATAGTTATATATTTATGAAGCAGTAAATACGCATCGCGTTCTAACCATACCTATCTCGAAAATTTGTTTTACTTTTGGATGTATAGAAGTGCTTCTGGGCATATAAGATTCTATAGGATTATCAGGACAACCCTAATTCGTAATCTGCAGTATTTTGATAATAAATGGCAATGCTTGTTGAATGTTTTAAAGTGTTTCAAAAAGCCGATTATATGCACATAGAATCGTGATGTGTCTTTTTTCCTCTAGATTCTTCGTAGAACAGAGGATATGCAGAATCAATACTAATGCATACTGATTTATCCGGATAGTCGTGCTATTTCCGAACTCTAATGTCAATCATTCTCAAGCTGCGCACAGAAATAATAAGAGTGAATAATATATTCTCTTAAATAAAGTGTAAATATTTGGTAGGTAATAATTACTAATTATAGTAGTTTACCGAAGCCAAAATAATGATAATAACTAATTCTTGCGCATTTTTAAGCCAAAAACTTGTTTAAATTACGGTGACAAATAATTTATGAAAAATATATTATTTACCTAAATAATAAATAATATTTTTTTTGCATGCTTTAAAAATACAAAAATCACTATAAAATATCTATAAACTTTGTTGAGATGGACAACTACTGATTATAATTGCTATCAAAGGAAGCTCTTCTAAAAGTGAAAGGAAACTAACATGTTTTAATAAAGATGCTTCGCTATGCTGCATGAGTGCACATAGGAAAGGAGCAAGTTCTTGCGTGGTTTTAAATGACCAAAATTATAATTCTCTGAACACTGGACACCCATATATTTATGGCATTTCAATAGATTACAAATTTAAAAATGTTTTCGAATTTGTGAAAATCCTCTTAGATCTATTACTGGCAGGCCATTGAAAGAAAAGCGTTGATAAAATATTACAGTAAAAGGAGAGCGGCCCCTTCAAAATGATTCATAAAAGCTTACATTAATAAGACTGCGATCTCTTACATTAATAAGACTGCGATCCCTTACATTAGAAAAGCTGGTCATGGTACCGGCAGACTTATGTGACTTCTAATATACAATTGATATCCACGGTTGCGGTGTTTCGAGCTTCATGCTGCATGATTTTACATAATAAGTGCTGTCACTAACTGCTGCTCTTACGGGAATTCAATATGCTGTCCTCAAGGGACTGAATGATTTTAGAACTTCAGCAACACCCATTCTGGATTTCATTTGGAGCTATTCCGCAGAAAAAATTCGGAGCTATTGGGAGCATAGTAACACTGAAGATTCAATTACTACAATGGAGTACTTTGTGGTTAATTGAACCAATAATCTGTTAACCATCGACAAAAACAAGCTTAGAGGGCTAAAAACGTATAAGAACCTATTCTTACGTTAAAGAAAATGATGAACGTGTAAATTTCTACTATTAAATTTTCGAGTTGTTATTAGTTATTGTTATTAAACTATCTAACAAGTTGAAAGATAAATATTTTTTATATATTCATAAATTGATTTGTTTGTAGCAGGAGCGTAAATAATTTTTATATATTGATAAATTAATTTGTTTTTAGCTGTGGGGAAGGAGCTCTCCACGATTTCCGGACCTTCTTATTAGGACTAGAGTCATCATAACTTTTATATATTCAGAAATGAGTTTGCTTTTAGCTGTGGCCAGGGATCTCTCTAGGATTTCGGGACCCTATCAGAACTAATCATTCCGGCTCCCCATCAGAACTAATTTGTTCTCTGCAGTTGCCATGGAGCCGTTCAGGATTCCGGTCCCTTCTTTTCTCATGAACAGATAATGAAACCAAAAACTACTTAATACATGGCTAATTAACAACAAAATCAATCTTAATTTATAATTTATAGACAATATTTTGCACGTATATGAAATATGAAATTTGATCGAATTACCACATTCGAGCAAATGTATATTATCTTACCTAGGGTTACACTAGTTGAAATCATTTCAAAAAATATTCTTTACTTAGTTATTTTTCTTTTCTACACATATCTTAGACTCTATACACTAATTTTTCCTTTACAAGTAACTTCCCATTGGTCTTTTTCTTCAATATTTTCTCATCTTAATTGTCCTCTTCATCCTTCCTCAAATTAATTATCCTCTTCATCACTTGCACCTCAAACACTCCTCAACCACGGTTGACTTGCACCTCAACCGCGGTTGATTAATTTTTTTATAAACATTATCTTCATTTTCGTTAATCTTTTCCTCTAGTATTACCCGAATTTGAACAATCCTGATCGTTTCATTTCTATTTTCTAGTACTTTTAGTATTGTAATTGTGGTATCTTTTTTATACTATCATGTCCATTATACATTCATTTCAACACTTCTGATGTTTTCATTTATATTTTCTAATTTATATTTTCTAGTGCTTTTATTACTGTAGTTGTAAATTGTTCGAAGGGATTCAACATGCATGTTCGAAGTTATAGCACCGCCTCAACGCACAAAGTTCGAAGTTCACTCCCTAACGCACAAAAGTTCGAAGAGTCAACACTGTCTGGCCTCATCATTATTGGAAAAGGCAAAACTAGTATATGTAACTGATTCAGATTTTGCATAAATATAAATGCTCAGCCAGAGTTCGAAACCACACTCTCTGTTTGAGATTTCTTTGTTTAGTTTAGCAGTAATAGTTAAGTTACGTTTTTGGTCTGTACTGTTTCTCTCAACAGATAGCTTTCTTTTCTAGGTAATGCAATTTCTTGGTGGCTCGATAAGCCCTTTGTTGGAAGAATCACTGCACCTCTATAGAATCCATAATTTCCACCCTGGGGATCCTAGTTACTGGCTTGTAATGTTTACCAAAACCTGCGGGTTTTGGTGTAACCGCAAACCTCACATGGTATCAGAGCTTGGACCCAAGTTCCATTCCCCAAGTTGGGTTTGACGGGGGGTGTTGGAAGAATCACTGCACCTCTATAGAATCCATAATTTCCACCATGGGGATCCTAGTTACTCACTTGTAATGTTTACCAAAACCTGCGGGTTTTGGTGTAACAGCAAACCTCCACACCCTTTCTCATTTAATGATCTTGGATCTACGGATGAAGCTTGAACTGATCTGTGGAGGGTACTTGACCAAAATCAAGCGAGAATCCCCACTCTCTTGCACTGAATAGACATGAGCCTTTTAGCTATTGGAATTTTCTCCTAAAATTCCATAACAGACACAAAAAAAAATGCTCTGTTTTTACTTTGTTTCTGCACAGAAAACTGGAATTTTTTTTTTTTTTTCTGGAAATGGTGTTGCAGCAATAGGATTTGGTGTTGGAGCAACACTGAACAACACTCTGTTTTGTTAACACAGGAAAAAAACAGAAAATTGCTTACTGGAAACGGTGTTCCAACAACACAGTTTGGTGTTGCACCAACGCTCATCTTGGTGTTGCAGCAACGTGATTTTTGACGTCAAGTCACTTTTTAACTTACGGTGCAACGGCAACGTGTTTTTGACGTCAAGTCACTTTTTGACTTACAACATAAGACGATTGACACTTGGTGTAACAACAACGTAAAACAATTGACGTCAAGTCACTTTTAGACTTACCGTGTAATAGCAACGTGATTTTGATGCTTGGTGTAACATCAACGTAAAACAATTGACGTCAAGTCACTTTTAGACTTACTGTGTAATAGCAACGTGATTTTGACGCTTGGTGTAACAGCAACAGTAAACAAGCTAAACAATAAACTTGTAAACAGTAAACTTATATTCATAAACAGTAAACAAGTTGATACAAATTCGTCTTCCTCTTGACAGAGGGATTACAAAAATGAACACTTCAGTTCCAGAAACCAATTTTCACTATCTCAGAAAATTGCAGGTTCAACACTGCTGTGCGTTTACAGAAGAGACTCTATTGTTCTTCTGACCTTCTCTCTTGTCTAAAAAACAGAACTGCTTTCCATTACATTTATAGAGGAAAAAATATCTGAGTTTAAACAATAAAATAACCAAAATATCTTGTAACGCTTATCTGCATATTGAATGCAGAAGCGGTGATGCCTTTCTCGAGAAAAACAAGTCGGTGGTTGCAGGGGAATTCAATTTTGGCATTTAATGCTCATCAATGTACAAAATATCAGAAGACTTTGCAGCATCGAGCAATCTGAAATATCTGTAGAAGATCAGATTTCGAATCAGCAGTTATTGTGTTGCAGTTGGAATTAAATTCCAACACTCCCCCTTAATTTCAATTGCTGCATACCGAGGCCGGTCCTGAAATGATTAAACCTTTTCTTTGCTAATGGTTTTGTCAAGATGTCAGCTAGCTGATCCTCTGTTCTGCAGTGCTGCAAAACAATCTCACCATTGTTAACCAATTCACATATGAAGTGAAATTTGGTATTTATGTGCCTTGTTCTTTTATGAAAAACAGAGTTTTTAGACAAAGCTATTGCTGAGCTATTGTCACAGTAAATGGTTGTGCCATTTTCTTGTGCATGACACAAATCTCTGAGAACTCTTCTCAGCCACACTGCTTGGATGTTGCTTGCTGTTGCTGCCACATACTCTGCCTCTGTTGTTGACAAAGACACAACTGGTTGCTTCTTGGAAGCCCATGAGATGGCTCCTGATCCCATATGAAACACATATCCTGATGTGCTTTTTCTATCATCAACACTTCTAGCCCAATCATTATCATTGTACCCTGTCAACATGAAACTTTCAGAAGAGGAGTATAGAATACCAAACCGCTTCGTTCCATTCACATACCTTAGAATCCTCTTGGTTGCCTGCCAATGAGTCTCTTTCGGTCTTTCCATAAATCTAGAGATTAAACTCACAGCGTGCATAATGTACGCTCTAGTTGCAGTCAAGTACATAAGGCTGCCAACTATGCTCTTGTACAATTTTGGATCAAAATCTTTGCTGCTGTCTTCTTTGGTCAATTTCAACCCCACTACTGTTGGAGTCATAGCTGCCTTGCTGTTCTGCATGTTAAATCTCTTCAACATTGCTTCTACATATTTATCTTGAGAAATGAAAACACCATTTTCACTTTGATCTACTTCAATTCCAAGAAAATATCTTAAGAAACCCAAGTTAGTCATTTCAAATTCACTTTTCATGACTGCTTTAAAATTAGCAATGAGAGAAGCATCATTGCTAGTAAAAATCAAATCATCTACATATAAAACAACAATAATAATCTTACCGTCATTCTCCTTTATGTAGAGTGTGGGTTCATCATTCTGTTGTACCATGCTCTTAGAGCTTGCTTCAGCCCATAAAGAGCCTTCTGCAGTTTGCAAGCTTTATGCTCTTGGCCATCAACTTCATAACCTGGAGGTTTTTCAACATAAACCTCTTCTTTTAACACTCCATTCAGGAATGCAGATTTAACATCCATCTGATAAATCTTCCATTTGTGTTGCGCTGCAATAGACAACACTATTCTGACTGTTTCCATCCTTGCTACTGGTGCAAAGGTTTCATCATAGTCTTTGCCTTGTTGCTGCTTGTAGCCTTTCACGACAAGTCTTGCTTTGTGCCTGTCAATCTTGCCTTCAGCATTGCTTTTGGCCTTATAAACCCACTTAACTCCAATGGCATCTTTGCCTTCAGGGAGGTCCACTAACTCCCATGTTTTACTCTTTTTAATTGCACCAATTTCTTCATTCATTGCTTCAATCCATTTATCTTCATTTACAGCATCTTCAAAATGAACTGGGTCATCAACATGACAATACAAAGCGAATAATGAATTCAGACTGGTATTGGTACTTACCTCTCCTTGTTCATAAATCTCATTCAGATTTCTGAATCTTGGTCTTCTTGGTGTGCTTGGAGTTCCATCCGAACTTGAGGGTATTTCTGATCCCTATGGTGTGCTTGAAGAAGCATTTCCTTGACTTCTTAAGGCTGTTTGAATTCCAGCTTGTGGTGTGGTTTGTTGAACTTGCTGAGGTGGAGGAGGAACCACCAAGGAAGGATTATTTGCTGCTCTCCCTTCCTCTTCTTCTTCATGAGACACAATTGTCTTCACATTCACTGTTTTTTCTAAGCTTCCATCCCAAGCTTCATCTTCAATAAATTGCACATCCCTGCTTACTATCAATTTCTTAATGGATGGATTATAGAGTTTGTATGCTTTTGACTCATCACAATAGCCAACAAATACACACTTCTCCCCCTTACTATCAATCTTTTTCCTTAGCTGATTCGGTATATGTGCATAAGCTACACAACCGAATACTCTCATGTGAGTGACTGTTTTCTTTTGTCCACTCCATGCTTCTTCTGGTATTTTGTTCATGACAACTTTAGTTGGGCATCTATTCAAGATGTAAACTACGCAAGTGACAACTTCTACCCAATACTCATGCAGCAAGTGTTTTGCCTTCAACATACTTCTAACCATGTCAAGAATGGTCCTATTCTTTCTTTCGGCAACACTGTTTTGCTGAGGTGTATACCTTGCAGTGAACTGCTTTTGTATGCCATTCTCTCTGCAAAAGCGCAGAAAGTCTTGGGAGATGTATTCTCCTCCTCTATCTGTTCTGAGCACTTTGATATAATGCACACACTGCTTCTCAACAAGAGTTTTGAAGTGGCGGAATTTTTCGAACACTTCACTCTTCTGTTTCAGCATATACACCCATGTCTTTATAGTGTAATCATCAATGAAAGTTAAAACATATCTATTTCCGGCAAATGATGGTATTTTCATTGGTCCACACACATCAGAGTGAACAATTTCCAAGGGTGCTTTTGCCCTTATACTCTTTCCTGCTGGAAAGCTTTCTTTGTGTTGCTTGCCCAAGATGCAACCTTCAGAAAGGCTGTCTGGTTTCTCAATCAATGGAAATCCTTTTACCATTCTCTTTCTCTGCAACAAGTTCAAGCCTCCGAAATTGAGATGTCCAAATATCAAGTGCCATAACCAATTCTCATCTTTCACTTGTTCCTGAAAGACTTCTTGTGTTACAGCTGCAATAGTTCTTCTTTTCTTCAAATCTGCCCTGAGTTTGAGAGGAAACATTTTATTGCTGGTCATCTGCACCTGTGCAATGATCTTCTTACTTGGAGGTATATCTCTAATTGTACACATATCATCTTTGAAGAACACATTGTAACCTTTGTTAATGAGCTGTCCAATGCTCAAAAGATTACATTTCAAACCAGGTACATAGTATACCTCTAGCACAATCATCTGTTCTCCATTTCTTGCTCGGATACTGACTCTGCCCTTACCCTTGACAGAGATTTTACTATAAGTTCCTATTGTTACCTCAGATTTCACATCTTCATCCAGATTGGCAAACATTGCAATATTTCCAGTCATGTGATTACTACAACCTAAGTCTAAGAACCAAAAATCTTCTTGTTTGTCTTGTGCAATATTACATGTTAACAACACATTCTTTGGATTCTTATTTTCTTCATTTGCAAAATTAGCATTCTGCCTACTATTCATGTCATTTTGTTTTTTCCTACATTCATTGGCATAGTGCCCATATTTCTTACAATAATGACATTAGACTTGGGATTTGTCATACTTTTGTCCATGAGCTTGTTGTTTGCTTGAACCTTCATCTTGGTTCTGATTGCAGCTCCTTCCGCTTGTGCTTGCAGGATAATATCTGCCTCTGTTTTGGATTCTTCCACGACCTCTGTTATTTACTCTGCCTCTACCTTTTCTTTGGCTGAAAGACATATGAGTCTTGAATGCTTGCTCAAAAGAGGAATCTGTTCCTCTACTCAGACTGTGTTCATGAGACATAAGAGAAGCACTCAGTTCATCTACTGTGAACTGTGAGAGATATTTTGTTTCTTCTATTGCTACCACAACAGCTTCAAACCTTGAGGGTAAACATCTCAAGATCTTCTCTACGATGCTTCTTTCTTTAAGAATTTCACCATGAGATCTTATCTGGGTTATCAGCCCAATAACCTGAGTGAAGAATGAACCTATTGTATCAGATTCCTTCATGCTGAGCGTTCCAAAGTCCCTCCTCAATATCTGCAACTTTGCAGTCTTCACCGTCTCCATGCCTTGATAGGCAGTTTTTAGAATATGCCATGCCTCTTTGGATTTTGTTGCTGCTGCAATCCATGGAAAGATACTTTCATGTACTGATTGAAAGAGGAAAAATAGGGCTTTTGCATCCTTCTTCCTGTCGCTCTTCAACTGGTCCCTTTCTGCTACTATCAAAGCAGCCAATGTTGTTGCATCTGCAGGTTCAGCATAGCCAGTTTCAACCAGCTCCCATATGCCTTGAGAAGCAAACAATGCTTTCATTGTTATGGACCAATAACTGTGATTTTTCCCACTAAACTGTGGCAGTTGGGAATTTGTCAAACCTGTTCCAGCATCTCCCATATTAACTCTGTATAGGTAAAGAAGAGATACTGACTGTAAAATTAAAAACAAGCAAAAACTTTCACTACTGGAAAAAATCTGCTCAATAAACTTCTTACAGCTCCTACAGTGAAAAACAAACTCTATTTTTGACTCACTGAGTGCCTAGACTAGCTCTGATACCATGTTGGAATTTTCTGCTAAAATTCCATAACTGACAGACAAAAAAAATGCTCTATTTTTACTCTGTTTCTGCACAGAAAGCTGGAAAAAATTGTTTTCTGGAAATGGTGTTGCAGCAACAGGATTTGGTGTTGCAGCAACGCTGAACAACACTCTGTTTTGTTAACACAGAAAAAAAACTGAAAATTGCTTACTGAAAACGGTGTTGCAGCAACACAGTTTGGTGTTGCAGCAACGCTGATCTTGGTGTTGCAGCAACGTGATTTTTAACGTCAAGTCACTTTTTAACTTACTGTGTAACGGCAACGTGTTTTTGATGTCAAGTCACTTTTTGACTTACAACATAAGATGATTGACGCTTGGTGTAACAGCAACGTAAAACAATTGACATCAAGTCACTTTTAGACTTACCGTGTAATAGCAACGTGATTTTGACGCTTGGTGTAACAGCAACATAAAAAAATTGACGTCAAGTCACTTTTAGACTTACCGTGTAATAGCAACGTGATTTTGACAACAACAACAGTAAACAAGCTAAAAATTAAACTTGTAAAGAGTAAACTTGTATTCATAAATAGTAAACAAGTTGATACAAATTCGTCTTCCTCTTGACAAAGGGATTACAAAAAGGAACACTTCGGTTCGAGAAACCAATTTTCACTATCTCAGAAAATTGCAGGTTCAGGACTGCTGTACATTTACAGAAGAGACTCTATTGTTCTTCTAACCTTCTCTCTTGTCTAAAAAACAGAACTGTTGTTCATTACATTTATAGAGGAAAAAATATCTGAGTTTAAACAATAAAATAATCAAAATATCCTGTAATGCTTATCTGCGTATTGAATGCAAAAGCGGTGATGCCTTTCTCAAGAAAAACAAGTCGGTGGTTGCAAGGGAATTCAATTTTGCACATTTAATGCTCATCAATGTGCAAAATATCAGAAGACTTTGTGGCATCAAACAATCTGAAATATCTGCAGAATATCAGATTTCGGATCAATAGTTATTGTGTTGCAGTTGGAATTAAATTCCAACATTAGCAACAAGTGACGGGTTAGACCACCTGGCTTATGGCTCATCATTAGAACACGACATCCATTTCTTTGACGAGTAGCAATACTTTCAATTTCCTTGGCATAGATGCAGTTATTGGATTTCTTACTGTCAACATGGGTAGCTGAGTTTGTCACAGAAAATCTTGCATAGCTTCATTTAATAGCGGATGAAACCAAAACTACTTCGATATACCATTATGATGGATAAGGAGTAAATGTTGTAAACTCACAAATTTGAATTGCATGAGAACGGAAGAATAAACAAATAAATAAATAAATCTTTGTGACAGATCCTCTAGAAGGATCTTTATTATACGAGCAATATCTGGACATAATTTTATTACTAACATGCATGTTAAATCTTTTGTAAATTTAGATTTTACATGGACGTGAAAATGGTAGGAATATTGGGAATAATTAATCCATTCTAATAAAAATGCCATTTTTCTGAGTTCATTTTTGTGATCTCCACTTGAAGTGCAGCTTGAATTGATTTCTAGAATTCATCAGGCAAAATTGTGTTAAAATTTATTCTATAAAGGCTTTTTAGATTCCATTTTTATTAATGATCATTTTATGATTATGAATATTAAATGGTAATATAATTATACATTTGATGCTAGAAATTAAATAACAAAGTAACAGAATACATAAAATATTGTGGAAACACAGATATAGAAAAACAAATAAGAGAGACAAAGATATAAGTCATTCACCCAATGTGGCCTATGTTCAAGAGAAATATGAGTCCTTCCTTTTATGTTATCTAGCAAACTAAACTTTCTTTTAGCTCTCACATAGTCTCCTATCCTTTCTCACACAATATTACATAGCCACAATACACTTCCCTCTTATAAATCAAGGGTTACCATCTAAGGTTAAAAAACCCTAAATTAACATAACTTCTTGTCAGAGTTAACACAGCATCATTTAAAATACAAATAAGACACACATCAATCATCCATAAAAAAAACATAGATTTTAACGTGGTTTACCCAACTAATCTAGGCTACATCCACCAAACAGAGGCATCAGCAATCTTATTATTCAACAGGAGATTACAACACATAATTCCTCACACCCTCTCAGCTCAAACATCCTCTATGGGCTTACATTTTATAGTTGGGAGTAGAAAACTCAATCATAAATTCTCTCACAACAAATATAGGAAGAAATAACTCCTCCCTAGGAATAACTGGAGCTAACTTAGCAAAAACTCATATTGTTGTCACATACATGAGATTTTTTCCAAAATTAATTAATAGAAAAATCTCAAGAATCTCCACCTTGACAACAATTAGCCTGATACCCTGTTCCTCCATTAGTTTATCTTTTCTGCAAGACAAGAGAAGCCAAACACCAACGTAGTTTCTCTAACAAAACGGGTTTCGTGAACATCTCTGCACAGTTTTCTTTTGTATGCTCTTTTTCAAGAGAGACTCCCCTTTCAGTGATAACCTGTCTTACAAAATGGTACTTGATAGGTATATGCTTTGATTTACTATGATAGGCCAGATTCTTAGCCAAATGAATTGCACTTTGACTATCACAAAATAACTTGATGTTGTCGTGTAACCTACCAAACTCACCAAACAAACCTTTCAACCAAATCACTTCTTTGCAAGCATGTGAAGTAGCTATGTATTTTGCTTTAGTAGTGGATAAAGCAACAACGTTCTGTAACTTTGACATCCAGCTAATAGCTCCACCTGTAAGAGTAAAGACATATACTGATGCTGACCTTCTCTTATCCAAATCACCTACAAAATCAGAATCAACATATCCGCAAACAAATTCACTACTCCTGTTATAAGTGATATAATAATCACTTATGCCTCTCAGATACCGAAGCACCCATTTCACTGATTACCAGTGTTCTTGTCCTGGATTTACCATATACTTGCTGACAACCCCAACTGCATGTGAAGTATCTGGTTGAGTACAAACCATCGCATACATCAAAAAACCTACTACATTAGCATATGGAATTCGAGACATATATTCTTTTTCTTCATTTGTATTAGGACATAAACTAGAAGAAAGCTTAAAATGAGAAGCTAAAGGGACTGAAACAGGCTTCACATTCTTCATACCAAACCTCAAGAGTATTTTCTCAATATACTTATGTTGTGATAGCCACAACTTACCATTGCTCTTGTCTCTGAAAATGTCCATGCCCAAAATCTATCTTGCTGCTCCTAGATCTTTCATATCAAATGTCCTAGCCATCTGAGCCTTTAACCTGTTGATCTCTATTATGCTTTTACTTGCTAAAAGCATATCGTCAACATACAACACTAAGATAATGAACATGCCATTACTTAATTTGTTAAAGTAAACACAATGATCATATTCACTTCTTATATAATTTTGACTCATTATGAAAGAATCAAATTTCTTGTACCATTGTCGAGGCGACTGCTTCAAACCATACAATGATTTCTTGAGCCTTCAAACAAAGTTCTTGTTGCGTTTTTTAATAAACCCTTTTGGTTGTTCCATTTAAATCTCCTCAACTAAATCTCCATGTAAAAATGTAGTTTTAACATCTAGTTGTTGTAATTCTAAATCAAGTAAAGAAACTAATGCTAATACAATTGGAATTGAAACAATTTTTACAACTGGTGAAAATATCTCATGAAAATCAATGCCTGCTTTATGAGAAAAACGTTTTGCAACCAGCCTTGCTTTGTATCTGTCCTCTGTATCATCAACACCCCTTTTCAATTTGTAAACCCATTTACATCCCACAGTTTTTCTGTCTTTAGGAAGTTCTACCAGATCCCATGTGCCATTCTTGACTAATCCCATCATCTTGTCCTTGATAGCTTCTTTCCACTTTTCACTTTTAGAACCTTCTACAGCTTCCTGATAGCACAAAGGTTCATCATCATTAGCGGTTAAAGCAACTGATGTAACATAATCATCATACCTTTTAGGAGGACGTTTGATTCTCGTGGACCTCCTTAAAGATGTTTCTGGTACTTCCACAATTTGTTGATTATTATCTGTAGGAACTTCTTCATGGTCTGCATCTGAAACTTGTTCATGATCTACATCTGAAACTTGGTCATGATCTGCATCTGAAACTTGTTCACCTTGACTATCATCAGTATTTGAACTGGTTTCAAACTGAATGTGTTGAAGCTTAGATACATTGTCCTGCTTCAATTTATCATCTACATCTGGATTTTCAAGTGAAGATTCATTAAATTTAACATCTCTGTTAATGATGATCTTGTGAGTAGTAGGATTGCACAATCTATATCCCATAGTCCTATCACAATATCCAACAAAGATATATCTTTTTGATTTATGATATAATTTAGAACGTTGATGTTTCGGAACTAGAGCATATGCATCACAACCAAAAACTTTAAGTTTAGAATAATCACAAGGATGACCTTTCCATACCACTGGAGGAATTTTGCATCCTATTGTAGTTGGTGGTGATCGATTTATCAAATAACAAGTTGTAGAAACTACTTTTGTCCACAATTCCTTCTACAAATTGGCGTTACTAAGCATACTTCTTTCTCTCACTAAAAGAGTCATGTTCATGCGTTCAGCAACTCCATTTTGCTGAGGAGTATATATAGTGGTTTTACGTCTTTTGATCCCAACATCTTTGCAAATTATCAAATTCCTTTGAAGTAAACTCACCACCATTGTCATTTATTAAACATTTAATTGTTCTTCCAATGGTGTTTTCAGCTAATGCTCTAAACTATTTGAAAACTGTGAATACATCAAACTTCTTCTTTAACATGTAGATCCACACTTTTCTAGAAAAATCATCAGTAAAAGATACAAAATATGACGATCCTCCATATGAGGTTGTACGAGATGGACCCCAAACATCAGAATGGATATAATCAAGGATTCCCTTACTAGTATGTTTTCCAGTTTTAAACTTATGCTTGCTTTGTTTCCCAAATAGACAATGTTTGCAGAAATCTAACTTAACAAACTTTAAATTAGGAAGTAACTTACGATCAGATAAAATCTTTAAACCTATTTCGATCACATGGCCCAACCTTTGATGCCATAAATGAATAGCATTATTGTCATTTTCAGATACTGTAGAAAGATGATCTGACTCTGTTCTTCCTTCTAACTGAAAAAGATTTCCAACCTTCTCTGATTTCATTACTAGAAAAATTCCTTTATAAACTTTCATTACTCCACCTTGATTAAAAGTTTTATATCCATTAGTGTCTCGAACTCCTAGTGAAATGAGATTTTTTCTTAGTTCATGTACATGTCTTACATCAGTTAGAATTTTATTTGTCCCATCAAACATTTTAAGCTATATGCTTCCAATTCCCACAATGTTACATGTGACATCATTTCCCATGTAAACTACTCCATCATTGATTGATTTATAAGTTTTAAACCATTCTCTATGAATGCACATTTGATTTGATGCACCAGAATCTAACAGCGAATGTTGATCATGATTAGACAAACTAACTGATAACACTTCATCACTCATACCTGAAATGGATGTCGAACCTGTATTTGTCGTGTTTGCTTCTTTCTTCTTTGTCGAAGAGTCTTCTTTGGATTTTTGTTGTCTCTTCCAACAGTCCTTCTTCACATGTCCTGATTTGCCACAAAACCAACACTTTACCTTACTCTTCTTCCCTTTCGATTTTGAACGTGACTTTTTGTGCTTACTAAAGTGTCTTTCTTTAGAACGACCTCTCACCATCATTACTTCTGATGTAGAGGTTTCTGAATTTGACCTCTTCCTTGTGTCTTCGGACAACAAAGCTCCAACAACATCATCAAATTCAAGGGTTTGTGATGAACTAAGACTTATAGAAGTAACAAATGATCCCATGACTCGGGCAACGAGCATAATAAAGTTATAGCTCTATCTTCTGATTCAAATTTTACTTCTATACTTTCTGACTGCACCAGGAGAGTATTAAAGGTATTCAAATGATCAGTAATGGATGTACCTTCTTTCATGCGCAGACTATACAATTGTCACTTCAGAAGTATCCTATTGGTTAAGTATTTTAACATGTACAACTTTTCAAGCTTTGTCCACAAACCAGCAGCAGTTTTCTCTGACACAATGTTAAACAAAACATCATCCACTAAACATAATCGAATGTCGCTTAGTTCTCTTTCATCCAAGTCACTCCTTTCATCATCTGTCATGGTGTAAGGTTGTTTGGCTTTTCCCAACAATGCCTTCATGACACCTTGTTGCATGAGTAAGTCATACATCTTCACTTTCCAAATCTCGAAGTTGTTTTTTCCATTGAACTTCTCGATCTCAAATCGAGCACTTTGAGTTTTCGCCATTGATTTCTCCTTCTCTTCCACCACTAGTATCAAAAACAACAACACAGCCTAATCACTTGGATATTTGTGAGAAGTGGCTGATTTAGTGGATATACACATCACATGTTCAAAAACAACATTAAAATATGTAAGGTCATGTACATTAGGTACCAACCCAAATAATAAATCAGATGGTTTTGAGTTTTGCATGCGCGTGTACAGCCTTTTGTTTGATGTATTAGGTGACAAGCACGTATGTATTGATTGGCCAACAACTTATCACTATATATATTA
>APFE031370032.1:197324-225641 GCA_000404065.3 Pinus taeda | reverse complement strand
TATTTGATCCCTCTCGGCACTTAGTAGATCCAGAGTAAAGATGGGACTATGTTGGTTTAATTGCCCCATTTAAATAAGCTACATTCCATGTGAATACCATGGGTTAATACCATGTGCCATATTTATTTTTATTAATACTAATATTAGGGTTAATAATGTTTTTTTGCATGGTATTAATAATAATTTGGCTCATGGTATTTGGGCCATAGTATTTGGCCCATAGGCTTCACCTAAATATAACGGATTTTTTAAGTGTTTGTAAATATAAGGTGACTTCTAGAGTAAATATAAAAAAATGTTTTGTTTATTTACCATACCTCTACTTTATTTATATTTTTATTTATTTACCATACCTTTGGAGTAAGTATAAAAAGAGGTTTTATTTATTTACCATACCTCTACTTTATTTATATTTTTATTTATTTACATCCTTGCATGTAAATATAAGGTGATTTATGGAGTAAATATAAAAAAATGTTTTATTCATTTACCATATCTCTCGTTTATTTATATTTTTATTAATTTACCATACCTATTTTATAAATATGGTATTTGGTCCATAGGATTCACTTAAATAAAACCTCTTTTTTGAGCCTTCTTAGATAGAAATAGGGTTGTGGACTAAATATAAAAAGAGGTTTTATTTATTTACCATACCTCCACTTTATTTATATTTTTATTTATTGGGACTAAATAAAACCTCCCAAACCACCTCCCAAACCAGAAAATTGGCAATTGCAAATGAATTTAACATCGCAAAGCAGAAAATCGAGCAATTGTAATGGAATATAACCTCCCAAACCAGGGGAATCATGTCAAATGAGTTTTTTCATAGTTTATCCACCTTTTTTTTGGGATAAAATGAAACAAATAATTATTTTTTAAATAAAAGTTGGGCTAAATATATGAAATGGGTGTTCGATAAAAAAATTTCCCCTCTAAAATAAAAAACCCTTTAAATTTTGCCCTTCGGATAAAATTCGCCCCTAAGATTTACCATGTCGTTGACTATATAAATGGAACCATTGTAAATTATCATGTATTGCATATTATATATATGTTAAATCACAAGCATTATGAACTACCATGTATGATGAATTAGGAACAAAAGATAAGTGTTACATATTCATAAGCTCCATAGAAATAATTAACTTACAAAAGAAGACATAATGAATAGGATCTGAAATAAAACAACACTATGTTTTGCAATTGTCCTCTAGCTAGTTAAAGGCCTTAGACAATCCACTTTCCATATACATCATTGCACTAAATCTCTTATAAGTGGATCACCCACAAGCTAGAGCTATGAACCAAATAGGGAAAAGAGTCATCTAGAGTAATTATGATTATATTTTATGTACCTAAAAAGTACTAGGATTAGGTGTCAACCCCAATAGCCTCCCTAAACACTATTTCAGATAGCTAAACCTACATAACATAAATGTGCCTCTTTCTCTACTTCTATAGTGTTTTAGTCTCTGTTACCACCCTTTGCAGGATTTTAGGATGTGTTATCCAAGAAGTCTTAGAGAATTGTAGCTCTAGGAGTTCCATCTTCCCTAAAGAGTCTTCCATGTAACCTTTAGGTGTCACAAGAACCCCTTAGTCTTCACAAAGGACAATCCTACCCAACCAATTCCCTCTATGGGATCTAGACTTACAAAAGGTTACTGAAGGAGAATTGGAAATAAAATCCTACCTAGGAATGATAGAGAGACAAGTATTAATTATTCATACTGTTTTTCACTATGTGTTACCTTAGGAGGTCACACCAACTGCTTGTAAACCAAGGTTGACCATTCGTCTCTTCACATTTTAAGCTTAGGCTATAACATGAAATTATGACTAACACTAACACCATGTCCTCACAACTTTGGTTTACATTTATAAAGTGAATTTATGATATTTTATTATTTCCCTAACTTAGGAATCATGCCATGGTTATGTGCCACACCCCTACCTCTAATGCATTCCTATCCCCCCAACTCTCATGCCTTACAATTGGTGTATTTTATTAACATGAGTATGATTACATATTACATCACTCGGCTCGATCAGAATTTACTACATAAGCACTCTTACCTTAATCACATGGACAATATTTCCTAAAAACAATAAGAATAGACACATAGGCCCAAAAGAGATATATACGCATATATACATGGGCATAGAAAAGTGACATACCAACCTAAAAAACAAGGGGTCACCATTGGTATTATCATTCCACTTCACACAATATTACTTTGAGAAGTTGTAAAGGGTGGTTTTCAAACCATTAGGAATTTTTGCTAATTCTTTATATGGTCTCTATCAAAATAAAATTGACAATTAGTATTAGCCTTTAGAAAAAATGAAGACCAACAAAAACCGCTAGAGGGTAGTGCACCAAAAATCTCTTTCTGTTTTCAAAGATTTTTGTTAGAAATTTTTATTTTAGGTTAATTTAAGGAATAGGTTGTGCATTCAAGTAATAAGAGATACATATATAGTCCATAATTCAACAGAAGTTTGGATTAGAAGTCCCATTTAGTAGCAAAACAATGCCACAATAATTTAGAAGGTTTTTATCTATACTTTCCATCTAGTTGATTTCACAAATTAGAAATGGTGATAAGGTGCAAACTAAGCTTGACCCCTTAATAGTGAGCAAATCTATGCGAAATGATTCAAGGGTTAAGGAATACAGGCCTTTTTATTCTAAGATGGGTTGTAAAATAGGAAAGGTCTATTGCTTGACACACACAATGATCATTATGAAAGGAGATTGATTTGATGGTAGAGTATGAAAAATAATTGGAAAATATACATAGATCTCTTAATAGGAAACATTGTTAGGGTTAAGGAAGGAAATTATATGTTTATCTAGTAGTTGTATGCAAATAGAGAATATGTTGCTAGAATTAGATACAAAGCACTAGCAAAGAAGGAAGAGAAATCCAAAAGATATGGTGGTGGAAAATGATATGAAAGTTAAATGGCGAACCGAAAAAACAAGGTCTTTATGTGGTTCATCTCACACCACTACTCCCATGTTCGATGCCCTTTAGAAAAAATTATATAACAAGGCTTTTGCTATCAATATCACTATGTAGAAGAAGTTATAGTTAAACTCATGTAAGAATACACATACTCCAAAAAGGCACGAAATGAGGTAGATGGATTAGTCGGTATTATGAATCTTTGGGAAGAAGGAAGCATTAAAGAGGCCTCTAGTTCCCCATGTAATAGAAAGTATACTTATAAGATCAAAGAACATGTTAATATAGTTTGGGGAATGTGGCTTCTTGTGTGACCACTATAGAACAATTTGTTGTGTTGCTGAGTTTTTGAATATCTTAGATTCCTACCCATGGGAAAAATCCCTCTATCATATGTAATGTGAAGTGAGAATATATAAGGATGTTCCACTTGCTTTCAATAATGCGTCATAGGGAAACCCTTGTAAAAGACATTCAAGGGACATTCTATACTTATCTTCAAACCATCGTATTTATTTTAAAGTGGAGTTGGTTAATAAAGTAATGGCTTCTATGAATTGATTACTTTAAAAATAATATTCAAAGTAGACTGATTACAATTTTTTGGATTCATAACTAGTTATTCAATGGATTCACAAAAAAATATTAGAAATTTTATATTAATCCCTTTGGTTGAAAAATTCTCACTGTATTAATAAATTTGTCATATACATATTTATCTTGCATTTAATAGGATACACATAATGCTACAAAAAGAATCTTAAAAAATGGAGTTGGACTGGGAAATGCCTATTTCAAGTCTTCTACAGTGATGTATGTTTACATATAAGTGAATCTGAAACTAAACCAAAAAATGACATTCAATTATTTTGACAATAAATTATGCATAACTACAATAGCCACATTAGTAAAAATCATTGATATATGTCAATGCATGTCATTTTCATATGTTGATTCAGGTATAAAAGGCCGAAAATGTCACCAATCAAGGTATATCAACCATATTTACTAATGTGGTTGTGTTAAAAGGCAGAAAATACCACCAATCAAGGTATATCAAACACATTTACTAATGTGATTGTGTTAGTTGACAACTCAGGTGTGGGGGGTTGATTTGCTGACCATGGTTGATGAGGTTGACCATTCTTGAAGAGGGTTGATGAGTTTGATCATAGTTGACAAGATTGAAGATGGTTGAGCGAGGTTGACCATAGTGGGGCATTAATGTAACAATGTATTAATATTACATTAATGTTTACCATTGATACATTGTTATATTGATATTGACCATAGTTAACCATTATCAACTATGTTTGATAATGGTTGATGTTACATTAATGTTAAAAAAGAGTTGCATTAATATTTTAAGTGAGTTGACTAGATTAGTCATAATTAAAGAAGTTGACCATTATTGACCAAAACAAACAAGTACAGAGAATCCATATATTTTTAATATTTTAATTTTTTTTATTGAAATAAAAAAAAAATAGATATTTGAAATTATAATTTAATTTTTAACTATTACCAACATTATTTTTTTCAATGTTTATTATTTGCCATAAACCCAAAGAGATTACTGCTATTGTATTGCAATCTCCCCACTTAGAACCGTAAATTCCAACTCTACACTCACAAACGTGCGATACGATACAAAATTCGTGAGATTTGTACAGTTCGACTCCGTACGTTACGAAAGTTTACGGCAATGGTTGCGCACCAGCCAGAAACACTATTACTCAGCAGCTTTTAACGTTTCAAAAGTTTCATAATCTTCTCACACGTGTTACATATATCATACCATCAAATAGTACTCAGATCATGGAATTTAGTAACACGTTTGCAAAGCATGTAAAAACCATGAAATTACACGTTGAATGAAGGTTCAGGCAGATGTCCATCCATAAAATTTGTGATTTTGAAAAAAAAAAGGTAAGATTGAGCGGGAGTTTGTATAACCCAAGTTAATCCTTGAGATTCGGGATTTGTAATTTCCTTCTTGTTCAATGGAGTCGGCATGTTTCTTGTTTCTCCTTTAAAATAAATTATATAAGGTAAAAGTATTTTTCATTATAAATCATAATATTGGATATTAAATATGGATAAATTAAAAAATTAAAAGTAAAGTTTATATTTTCATTTTTTGACTACTTAATCATAAGTATATTTTATACTTTAAAAATTATGGGATCGATGTTTATAAATTATTTGAATATTTATAATAATGAAAATTATTTTAATATTGGATTTTATATATAAATATAAATAGAGAAAGAAAGTGGTATATATATTATATATAATATATATAAATATTTAATAAAAAATAAAAAAGAAATTGAACGTAGTGAATTGCATTCTAATAAAAAATAAATGAAAATAAGGACATATATTTATTTAATTCTTAATATAAATTTAATAGGTGGTATTTGAAAAATATTAGTAATAATAAAAGAATATTTCAATACCGGTCATAGTCAATTTTCCACAATTCCTATTAGACAAATACTCAATTGACATATCCTTTATAGATTTAGAACGAATAACTAAATATCAGGAAACTAAAAAAACATCTCTTTTTTCGGCATAAAAGATAAATTAATGACATTTCCAAGACATACAAGTTACAAAGTGATGGTTTAGGCAATAATTTATATCAACTTCTCATAAAATATGATCATATAACATAACACAAATGATATTTGCATTAAAAGCTTTTAAAAGCAAACTGAAAAATAATTCCATCAACAAAATCACATATGGTAGCAACTTGCAAGTTCTCCATGCCTCATAACAGAATTAGAAAACCAAAACTAGACAGTGTCTCCAAGTGCAATGTCATGTCTCATGAATCAGCATAAGGACACCTAGAAAAAGCCCTTGAGGAACTAGTTCTAACATCAATGAGCTAAAATAACAACTATGAGGCATGTGTTTTTGGAGTTTCCATTCAGATTCTAAATGAATGTCATCTAATATAATTGGATCTAAATCCATTGGATGCATTTGTATAGTGAGCAATCTAAGATTGTAATAGATGTAGATAAATGTCTACAACCACTCATGCTCCCACCTATTACATTTTTTGGTATTGATGTGCTCAAACACTCACCAATTCCGTTCACATCCTGAAGCACTACAAGGCTAGCTTAGAACTCTGATTGCAAATTCTTGTAATTTTGATGCCTTGGTGCCACAATCTATCCACCAATTGCATGTAAAAAATAACAAAAAAGTTTAGCGTTGTATTGATGGTGTTGGACCCACAAAGATGTCAAGGGATTTCCCTGATATGAAGTCCCAACTAGACCTCAGACTGTTTGGCATAGCAATCCTAGCAGTGGGTAGTGAAGTAGTGCCTTAACTGTGGTAACACAGAGAGGTAAGTATGATAACGTTGTTGGAAGTAAGTGTATGAACTTGAAATGAGTCAAGTGAGATTCATGGGGGTTCTAACACAAGGAGGGGAACAAAAGTGTGTCACTTAGAAGCTTGTAATAGTAGACAGCCTGAAAGGAACACACGAGCGGAATGGCATCATAAGATGGAAGCAGAATAGTCCACAATCCAATCATACAACTACATATAAATTAGTTCATACACAAATGCGTGAATTCAATAACATACATTGCTAAAGTAACTAGAATAGTCGAACTACAATAAAAACATATGCATGAAAATGTGTTGGCTTTGTTATATTATTAAGTGAAAGCTCCATCCATACATACATCATTGACAACTACTAACCCCACTAGTGGAACATTACAATCAACACCTCTTGCTCCTCCAAAGAGATGTACTCGCTTTATGTTGTGGAGAAGTCAAGGCTTGTCACAATACTCTCCAAGCCTTCTCTAAGCAATTCCTAGCCAAAATATTGGCTCCCAAAAGCCCCTACCATGAGTTTTGAGGTTCTATATATAACAAAGGGTGGTGTGACCCTTGACATTCCCCTTTGACTCTTTGACTACCCTCATGACTCTTAACCTCCTTTACAAATAACTCTTTACATTACATATTGATTGTTCACATTCCACTAATGACATTTGGAATTTCACTTACAATATATTTACAAATAATAATACAGTTTCCACATATATCCATGTCGGAAAACATAGAAGAGTCAGCCTAACAAGACAAGCACCATCACTCAGAAGCATGGGTAAAGACCAATTTGGTAACATCCTCCTGATGGTCTTTAGTGAGAAACTGATACCAAGCTTGGTGTTGCGCTATTGTGTCCCCATATTGTTTGGTGATGTCTTTCTAGAAATGGGCTATTGCCTTCATGGCTTTCGGGTATACAATTCTAGAACCTTTGCCCAACTCATCTTGAAGTATGCACAACATTGCCTTGAGTGTGGTTGGCTCATCGATGTACTTCTGCATGTTTTTTGTGCTCAACTACAAGTCATCATCAGTGGCCTATCACATCAACTACTCCATGTACTTGTCGACCTCCAATATGACTTGGTTCTTCTTCATGGCTAGAGTGAAGGATACGATTGAAGGGATCCTATGTGTCATCACTATGACATCCAAACTCTTGAAAAATCATGCATAGGAAGCCTCAATGTTAGTGATGAGTGGAGGGATCTACTCAAAGTTACAGATTAACATCTAAATCTATGCTTTTTCTAGCTCTTCCTGCGGCTTCAATATCTTCTGCAAGTAAAGTGGGGCTCCCTTGCACATCGTTGTTCATTCCTGCACATGCATAATAACAGCATGTATGTCTTTGAGAGTTTGAGAAATCTTCATGCACTATTGCTGAAAAACATATAGTTGGACAAGTGCCTTTCACACGGTGACAAATATGTCATAAAGTTTTTGCATGGTGGGCTCAAGAGTTGATACTTCACCAAGTATATATTTTCTCATCTCTACCATAGCAGATCTTATGAACAGTTATGTCCTTTTCCTGGCCTCCTTCAACTCCTTTTCCATCTGATCATTCTCTACTAACAAGAATTTGACAGTTGAACTCATGGCTTCTACATAAGCCTTAAAGCATCAGCCATGGCAGCTCGATGTCTTCTAACATCTCACACAATCACCCTTTGCACTTTATGTGCATGTGATGTGTGATCATCTAGGAGATTCTTTCTTTGTGCTTGTACAATATTTTGTTGGGACTCATCAAATGACAGATTTTACACATCCCTCACTGGATCATCATCAAGGAGGATAACCTCTCCTTGTTCTCTTGGCACTCGATTTGATTTTGGAGGTGACAGAGACTGAGGTGTGACCTCGAATGTTCTTAGCATGAGATCGATATGTTGATCTTGTGGCTTTTGTTCCAACTCCATGTCTGGTCCTTCAACCATCTGCTCAATCTACTAAGCAAGTTCCTAAACTTGTACCTACTCTCCCCCATCTTCATTTATTTGCTCCTCTGACTCCTCAACTTGTATAGACATAGTTTTCTTTGTCATTGCACCTTGCCTTTCTTCCTGGTCCTATTTCTACTTCTCTTCCCTCTATCTCCTTCTTAGCTCATGCTCTTCTTTCATCTTCTTATTTGTTTCCTGTAACTTTCTCTACATCCTCCAACCTTTTATTCTCTCTCTTCCTCTGTTCTACTCTCCATTCGTGTTTTCACCTATTCACCGCTATTTCCAAGGATACCTTCTCAACAAGAGAATCTTCTCTGAATTTGTAGCTTTGCTCAGCCTCTAGGTTCTCTACAATCTTCCTCTTACCCTTGTCCTATGTTGATTTTCTTCTCACTACTATTGTTGTTGTTGCTTCCTATGGTACTCCTACCTGCAGAGCTACTTTCCATTCTATAGCCATGTTGACCAGTTCATTCAACCTAGAGGAGTTGTAGCAATACCTTCAAGGGTCCTCCTCTAGCCAAGGACATGCCTTATGGATCCACGGATAATACACCTTCACACAATGGTTCTTGTATATGTCATGGGGATCATAGGGATTGAAATACTTGGTGTTGAACTCAAACTTCTTTAAGTCCTTTGCCTCGGTATCCACATCCTTCAAACTCTGAATTTCATACAATCCAATTTTCAAAGGAAGAGATGGCCATGGTGCGTTCTTCCTCCTGTGCAGTCCTACTAATAACCCTATGGAGATATGATATGAAACCTCTTAAATGACCAACTTATCCATGGCAAACCTTTGTAGAACATGCGAAGGCTTTTACCCATCAAACATCCTGATGAAGGTGCCTCCAGGTGATGCATACCAATATGCAATGTTAAGCAATGCCTGCGTCACTTCTTGGAACATGCAAGGTGGATCCTATTGGAAGATCGTCTTATAAATTGGGGTGATGAAAAGGTCAGATAGCCTTGCCATGACTCCTTAGTAGCTCCACTTAGAAATAAACTTGCAATAGATGTTTAGAGCATTCTCTGGTTGTGTTCATGTCCAACCCATGCCAAGAAATTGATGTTGGGCACAGATTGCTTCAAATAGGTAGGTAGAAATATTGAATCTTGCTTGCTCATCCTTAGGAATATTTTGGGCATTACTCGCATGCACTCTCAGCTGAAGAGCCAACATATCCAACCAGTTGAATGGCCTTCCTTCATTTGACAACTGATCCAACATGACCACCCAACTCTGTGGAAAGGTCTATGTGCTCTCTTGATTGTACAAGCGACATGTAAAGATGATCAATAGTTGGTAGGCCTTTCTAAGTGACTTAGTCTTGTATACCTGATTGGGAATTGATCTTATCTTCGATGGCTCTTTTACTCGATGGTTCATGATGTCTCTAGTTTTCACTTTACTATTGGGAGTATAAAACAGTGCATCCATGTTGTTCAGAAACTATGGAAAGTGATACATCTGATGATAGTTTTATGTCTTGAAGGTAGCAAGTTGTGTTCCACTACCACTGCTTCATGTAATTGTGTTGGGATCAATATGTGAGAGAATCAAGTGAATGATGTCTATGCATGGGAAAGAAATGTACCTGCATGAAACCTTATACAACCCTCCCTTGTGTATGTTGACATCGACTTGTTGATCTTCCAGATCTTCCTTGAATCTGCCTACAAATATGTCCTTGATTTCCTTCCTTATTATCTTCATGTCCTTATCTATGAATAACTATGTCTGGATAGACTGGTAGGTTCATTAACATTTGTTCAACTACATCTCCCTTGCTACTCCATACAATATCCTTTGATATAGCTCTCTTGGAAACCATGTTACATGTACTACTTTAAAGCTGCTCAACAACTGTTGTACCTGGAGATAGAGAAAACACTCATGGCATGCAAATGTTAGCTTGAAATCAAAAGAACTTCAAGACAGATCATGCAATAAAAATAGGAAATTGTTGGGCGAGATTGCACAATTCTATGTTTCAAAGGTGAGGGACTATTAGTTGGATTTGTGCATTGTGCAGTCCCAGCTGCCAGTGAGAGGTGATGATGAATAGAATTGTGCAATGCACAGTCTAATGTGGATTGCTGATGACTGGAACTGTGAAATGTGTAGTTTAGTTTGGCTTTGATGATAGCTGGGACTGCACATTGCACAATCACAGTGGGAAAAACTATGAGATTGGCTCCTTGAACTATGGAGTGCACAGTTGGAGTGAGGCATTGGAATACTCTATGTAATTCCTAGAGCCAAGGAAGAGCCTTGAGATCTAGAAATGCATAGTGCAAGCTGGGAAGAGCTAGATTCAGGCCAAGGTAGTCTAAATCTTCCTAAGGGTAACATGAAATTGAGAAGATCTAAATGTGTGTGCGATGGTTGGTGTAGATATGAGTGAATAGTGATGCATGTAATCAAATAAAATTTACGAATATGTAAAAAATAAGAAAAATGAAGCTTGTGGGGAGATTCGCCGCAATGATGAACATTAATGTAAAAACTGGGTTATGCATGCGATGCTTAGGAAAGGCAGTGAAAAACATAAAACAACACTACTACAAGTTAAAACAAATCAAAACACCAATATTTGTTCAATAAAATGCATAAAACAACACCCTCACATGCCAAGAAAATAAACGTGACAGAAAAAACAACAAAAGACAAGAAAAGTAAGACTTACCCAAAAAAGTTGCACCAATTATGCCAAAGTTCCTAGATGCCTCATGAATTCTAGAGCTCTAAGATCGAATGTGTAAATGAACTATGGTAGTGTCCATTAAATATATTTGATTGATTTAGGGTTTATGACGTGAAGGCCAAAAATCTAGGAAAAAGCGACAAATGGCTAATGTTCTAAAATTAAATCTATTGTAACTCTGACTCATAAAACTAGATTCGTATTTTTAGGGATTATTTTTTTCTTTTTTCGTTTTTCCTTTTTTGGGAAGGGCTTCCATGCATGCATGGAGATATTGTGTAGTTCTGGGAGAAATGGGTGAGTCATCAATACATGCATTGGGTAGCAACTGAGGGGATGATTCTGTGCAATTTGTGGGATGTGGCTCTAGTTGCATGTCATGGTCTGCATAGTTTCCTAGCTGAAGACAAGCTACCATCTGGGTCTACAAAATTTTGGAGCTAAAGCTCACTACTGGATTGAGTTATGCATTTCCTAAGAGCAGGGTTGGTTGCCCTCTAAAATGATGCAGATCATCAAGGTAGTGCTAGAACCATATTGCAACCAAGTCACAGGGTCTACTTGTGGTTAGACAACAATGAAAGTAAGCAAACACAAGCTATAAAGTGAAAGCTAAACCTCAAATGAAAGCACAATTACCTGGGCATTGTAAGGAAAGTTGTTGATAATTTAGTAAGGAGGCTCCAAAATGAAGCTTAGGAAAAATTTTGGAGGTTGGTAGTAGCTGCTACAACATTCACAACACACTGGTAGAACTCCAACTCTTTGTATTGAACTTTTGTTTTATCAAGCGAGTCTAACTCCTCCGGAAGTATTGTTCAATTCTTTGATTATCATGGTTCCTTCACTAGATTGAGTTAAAGATATAGTCCCTTCTATTCTCTTGATCGATCAACACACATACCAAGCCAATTCAACTGAGTTATTTTGATTGGGGATGATGGGTATATTAATGCATAATTAATATAGATGATCAGAGTTTTAGTTTCATCTCTGGTGTTTGTTTGCTGCCAAAAGGTCTCGACAATACTCCGATGGAGTCATTTTAGGAATGAAATCATCACTCTACTACTAGAGAGCCCGGACAGTACGGTGACAGAGTTACTTGCTTCACCTCTCTGCGTACGAAGCCTTTCTCTGCTTTCACCTTTTCTTTATTTTTTCGTTTTTATTTTTCAAAGAACTGAGCATAGGCACTAATTTATTTCATGAGGCAGAAGAGGGATCCTGACTTATTTAGAAAATAAGAGGTTGTCCCTTTAGAGAACAATGTTTTATATACCTCTGACATACTTGTCAAGGTTTTCCCCCTTGCCTTACTCTACTTGACTGAGTTGAAAAGGGCTAACTGAAAATAGAAAATCGATTAGAGTAGGTGGTACTGGTTAAAAGTGAAAGCCTTGTGGCTTCTGTAAGACTCACTCTGATAGGAGTGCTTTCTTCCATCAAGGCATCATCGACTGAAAGAACATAAGGTCTTCATAAGGAGATGGAATAAGTAAAGAACCAAATGTTGATAGTTGTACAAGTCCTCTTATATTTCACCCTGCTTGTTTAAAGAAGACAAACACAGTTTCATGTGAAAGTTAATCCTACAAGTGCACAAAAAAACAAACAAGCAAAGGAAAGAAGTAGAGTGGAAGGAAAAACAAGCAGGAAAAATCAAATCATGAAAAAAAAATAAAATAGGAAAGAAAACACTACTCCTGCACCTAAGCTAAACAGTGCATGGGCTTACTTACGTGAAGTGATACTTACAATGTAGCCATTGGCGCATTGGTTAGCCCATGTAAGTGAAGGCATGGTTAAGAAGAAAAATATTCAGGAGAACTAGCAAGCATGAAAGATAAAATGATGAAAACAAAAATGCTCGAAGTTTAAATGCACCCGCAGAAAAGAAAATAGTAAAAGCACGTGATAGACACTGTGTATACGTACCATGATGTGGCAACGCAGTGTGTGTAGATGAAAAACATGTACGGTCTTGTGATCTTGACAAATGAGTAAACATGCAGAAAGAATAAAACTTCCATTTCACAATGTGACTTGCTACATATGATTCCTCCAATGCATGAGCGATAGGATCATAAGATTCTGGTGGAGGATGTGAAATATGTAGACTAGATTTATTTTCAAGGTCCACTATAAAGTGATGAGGTGCCTAGGGTGATTCAATGTTTTCTGATTGTATGTGGAACTGACCTGAGGGTTGCGAGAACCTGATATATCCATCAAGTCAGGTTGAAGTGCCTCAATAGCTTGAGGGGTTTCCACTTCATGAGAAGATGTATCATGAAAGACTAGTGGCTTAGAAATATCAATAGTCAATGAATCAAAATCATGATCAAATGAATGGGTAAAAATATGACGACAACCATGATCGGAAAATTTGAGATGCGCATCGGCATCCTCATGATCTGATGAATTATACAGAGGGGTTGATGAGAAATATAATTTTTCACCCTCTAAATTTTCAGAAAGAAAATATCATAGATTGGGTAGATTTTGAAATAAATATTTGTCCTCTCCTAACTGACATCCTATGTCTCCTGTGAATGATTAGAAGTAGAAGCATTCAAGTACGATTTTTCACAAGAAAAATCATAAATGGCAGAATCATTGAAGATGTCAGAATAGAGCGAATGAGGTGTGGACAGAAGGAGGTCATCCTTCACCGCAAGTTCTTCTTTAGATTTGCACACATACTCATCATAAATGAGAGTGTAGGTTGGCTTCTAAACACTAACTTCATTGACAACTTGATACTTGTGAACATTAGATGTGGAGTCCAGAACGGGTGAACACAACACTGTAAAATCTGGAGGACCATAGGAACTAGAGGACGTTATAACCATCAGGGTTGCAGTCCAAATATGCACAAATGTCTAGAGTAGGTGGGGTGGGAGGAGGTGACAGTTCAAAATATTGATTCGCAACTTCTCCCACCTCGTCCTGTGGAGTTAGAGTTGTTTTATGAGAAGAGGATGGAGGGTCACTTGTGAAAACAACCTTCTTCATCTTAGATTTGGAAGCAATAACACTAAGGTATGCTGGGAAGGGTTCGAATGATTCTAACTCATATGGATTTTTAGATACGTGAAGGAGATACTGAAATATTTCTTTGATAAATTTCCAATCAATTTCCTCTTCAGGGATTTAAAAGGAAAGATTGTAGAAGCGATCCTAAAACTGCACAATAGATTCATCAGGTGCTTTTCATAATTCCATTTTTTTTATTAAGTTTTTTACAATCATAACAGAATAAATCATTGCCTAATTCTCTGATCATATGATTGAAAGAGTGAATAGAGGTTTCCAGCAATGTGCGACACCATTTCTCAACATGCCCTTTGAACGTGTAAGAAAACAACCTAGAGGCCTTTCACAGAAGCCTAAGAAATCAACTCCATTTCTTAGCAGGGCTATTCCACCTTCACTGTTGTACTTAATTCATGACAAGACATCGATGACATCCTCCGTCACTTCAAAATCATGTGCATGAGAGAAACATGTCGAAGTTGAGATTGTAACGTAAGTCATGAATGATGTGGAGATATTCAAAACAGAGTTTGAGGGCTCATCTTGTCATCTAGCCCTATTTCTAGTGGCATAAATCTTGATGGCGCTAGACTCACCAAAATGTTATGGGGTCTCCCTAGTAAGAATTCCTAATTGGTCCTCATACTATTTAGACTAGGAGTCCCAGTAGTGGGTAGTAAAGTAGTGCATTGACCGTGGTAGCGCACAGAGGTAAGTATGATAACTTTATAGGAAGAAAGTGTGTAACCTTACACCGAGTCAAGTGATATACAAGGGGGTTATAACAAACGAAGCGGAAAAGGAAGTGTGTCCCTTAGAAGCCTATAATAGTATGTAGCCTAAAAGGAGTACACGAGCAGAATCACATCACAAGCTGGAAGTGAAATAGTCCACAATCCAAATTGACAGGTTAATACAACAACACATCTTCAATGAGATTCATACAATTGCATACAAAATATTTCATACACAAATGTGTAGGTTAAATAACATACATTTCTAAAGTAACCGTAATAGTCGAACTGCAATAACAACATTTGCATGAAAACGTGTTGGCTTAGTTATATTATTAAGTGAAAGTTCCATCCATACATACATCACTCACATCTACTAGCCCCAATAGTGGAACATTATAGTCAAGACTACCTACTCCTCCAAAGAGATGTACTTGTTCTATGTTGTGGAGAATCCAAGTCTCATCACAATACTCTCCAAACCTTCTCTAAGAAATGCCTAGCCAAAATCTTGGCTCCCAAAAGCCCCTACTATGAGTTATGAGGTTCTATATATAACAAAGGGTGGGGTGACCCTTGACATTCTCCTTTAACTCTTTTACTAACCTCATGACTCTTCAACTACTTTAGAAATAACTCTTTACATTACATAGTGACTCTTCACATTCCACTAATGACACTTTGAATTTCACTTAAAATTTATTTACAAGTAATAATACAATTTGCGCATATACCCATGTTAGACAAAATAGGCTCAAGTTAGTCTAGCAAAACATAAATTATCACTCAGAATCTTGGGGAATTACCAACTCAACAACATCATCTTGATGGTCGTCGATGACGAACTGATACTAAGCTTGGTACTATGCTATTGTGTCGTCGTATTCTTTGGTGATGTATTTCTCAAAATAAACTCTCGCCTCCATGGATTTCAGGTATATGGTTTTGGAACATTTGTCCAACTCATCTGGAAGCATGCACATCGTTGTCCTAAGTGTGGCCAACCCATAGATGTACTTCTCCATGATTTATGCACTCAAATGCAAGTCATCGTTGGTGCCCTCTCACACCAACTACTCCATGTACCTATCGACCTACAACAACACTTTGTTCTTCTTCATGCATTGAGTGAGGGATATGACTTAAGGGATCCTATGTGTCCTCATTATGACATCTAGACTCTTGAACAACCATGCATAGGAATCCTCAATGCTAGTGACGAGCGGAGGGAGCTTCTCATACTTCTGCATTAAAATTCGAATCTGTGCTTTGTCTAGCTTTGTCTGCGGCTTCATTATCTTATGGAAGTAAAGTGAGGATCTGTTGTACCTCATTGTCCATTCCTGTACATGTGTAATAACAATGTTTATGTCTTTGAGACTTTGGCAAATATTCATGCAGTGTTTTTGAAAACCATATAGATGGACAATCGCCTTGTGCACAGTGACAAATTTGTCATACAGTTTCTGCACGGTGGTCTCAAGAGTCGATACGTTAGCAAGTATCACTTTTATAATCTCGGCCATAGCAGATCCTAAAGACTGTTCTATCCTATGCTTGACCACTTGCAATTCATTTTCCATCCGATCATTCTCTTATAACAAGAAATTCAAAGTCGAACTTGTGGCTTCTACATTAGCCTTAGAAGCATCATCCATTGTAGTTGCATTTGTTCTAACATATGACACAATCATCCTTTCTTCTATATGTGCACATGATGCTTGATCCTCTGGGGGATTCTTTGTTTGTGCCTATAGAATCCTTTGTTGTGACTCATCAAATCACAGATTGTAGACATCCATCACCCGATCATCACCAAGGAGGACAACCTCTCCTTGCTTGCTCGGGACTGGTTCTAATTGTTGAGGTGGTGCAGACTGAGGTGTGACCTCATATGTTCTTGACATGAGGTGGGTATGTTAATCCTATGGATCATGTTGCAGCTCCATCGTTGTTTCTTCAACCATCTGCTCAATCAGTTGAGAAAGTTTCTGAACCTACACCTGCTCACCCTCTTCATCATCTGTTGGATACTCTAACTCCTCAACCTGTATAGGCATAGTTTTCTCTGTCATTAAACCTTTTATTTCTTCATGTTCATGTTTCTACTTCTCTTCCCTCTCTCTCCTTCTTAGTTGCTTTTCTTCTTTCAGCTTCTTCTATATTTCCTACAACTTTCTCTATGGATCCTCCAATGTTTGTTTCTTTCTCTTCCTTCATTCAACTCTCCTTTCGTGTTGTCACCTCCTCGCCTATGTTTGCAAAGATACTTTCTTAACAAGAGGATATTCTCTAAACTTGTAGATTTGTTCAACCTCTAGGTTCTCAACAATCTTCCCCTTTCCTTTGTCTTGCGTCAGTTTGTTTCTCACTGATGTTGTTGTTTTTCCTGTGCAGCTTCTATGTGTAGAGCTTCTTTTCATTCTATATCCAAGCTGACCATTCATTGAGCCTAGAGGAGTTGTAGCAATACGTCCAAGGGTCGTCCTCTAGCCAATGACATGCCTCATGGATCCATGGATAATATACATTTTCATAATGGTTCTTGCATATGTAGTGGGGATCATACGAATTGAAATCCTTGGTGTCAAACTCAAACTTCTTTAATTCCTTGGCCTTGGCATCCGCATCCTTCAAGCTCTAGATATCATACAATCCATTCCACAAAGGAAGAGTCAGCCATGTTGCCTTCTTCCTTCTATGTAGTCCTGCTAAAAACCCTGTGGAGATGTGATATGAAAACTCCTACATGAATAAATTTTCCATGGAAATCCATGGTAGCACATGTAGAGGCTTCTCTCTACCAACCATCTTGATGAAGGTGCCATCATGTGAGGCATACCTATCTGCAATGTTAAGCAATGTTTGCATGGATTCTTGAGACATGCAAGGTGGATTCAGCTCAAAGATCATCTTGTGAGTTGAGGTGAAGAAATTTTTAGATAGCCACGCCATCTCCGTGATAGATGCACTTGGTAAACAACATGCAATAGATGTTCACAACATTCTCTAATGGTGTCCGTGTCCAACCCATGCCAAGACACTGACATTGGGCACAAATTGCATCTTGATTGTTCATCTTTGGGTGGATCCTGAGCATTATTTATGTGCACTCTTAGCTAAAGAGCCAACATATTTGACCTATTGAATGGTATTCCTTAATTTTCCAATTGATCTGACACAACCACCCATTTCTATGGAAAGGTGTTCGTGCTCTCTTGACCGTACAAGTGGCATTGAAAGATGATTAAGTCTTGGTAGGCATTTCTAAGTGACTTAGTCTTATAGACCTGATAGGGTATCGACCTGAACTTCGATGGCTCTTTTACCAACATTCCATGATGTCTCTAGTGTTCACATTGTTATTGGGAGTATAGAAGAGTGCATCAATGGGGTTCACCAACTGTGGGATGTTATAAATCAAACGATCACTTTCCATCCTAACGGTAGCAAGTTATGTTCGACTGGCACTTCTCAATGTCATTGCCTTGGGATCGATATGTGAGACCATCCAGTGAATGATGTCCACACATGGGAAGGTGGGGTACTTCGATGCAACCTTATACAAGCTTGACTTGCGTGTGTTGACATAGACCTCTAGATCTTTGAGATCTTCCTTGAACCTACCTACAAATTTGTCCTTGATTTCTTGTCATGTTATCTTCATGTCCTTCTCTATGAATAGTTATGTGTCTGCATAGCATGGAAAGTTCATTGACACTTGTTCAACTACATCTCCAGTGCTGCTGTCTATAATATCCTTTGATCCAGCTCCCTTGGAAGCCATGTTGCCTGTACTACTAAAAAGATGGTCGAAAAATTATGTAAATAGAGACAGAGTGAACACTCATGGCATGCAAATGTTAGCTTGAAATTGAAATCCCTTCAAGACAGATCATGTAATAAACAGGGAATTTTTTTGCCAAAATTGTGCAATTCAATGTTTAAGAGGTGAGGGACTTCTAGTTGGATCTATGCATTATGCAGTCCTAGCTACCACTGAGAGGTGATGATGACTAGAACTACACAATGTGGAGTCCAAGGTGGCTTTTTGATGACTCGAACTATGTAATGCACAATTCAGTCTTACTTTGATGTTGTCTAGGACTACGCATTACATAATCCTAGTGGGCAAGACTCTGGGATTGGCTCCTAGAACTATATAGTGCACAGTTGGACCTAGTCACTTGTAGCCTCTACACAATTCCTAGAGCTAAGGTAGAGCTTTGAGATCCAAAAATGCACAGTGCATGCCGGGAAGAGCGAAATCTAGGCTAAGGCAACCAGATCTACCCAAGGGAAACATGGAATCAAGCATATCTGAATGTGTGTGCGATGGTTGGTGTAGATCTGAGTGAATAGTGATGCATGCAATAAAAAAAAATGCAAGAATTAGTTAAACAAAATAATAGCGAAGCTTGTGGGGAGATTCTCCACAATGACAACCGTTAGTGAAAAAACTAGGTTATGCATGTGACGCTTAAGAAAGTTAATGAAAAACTTAAAAAACAAAATCTACAAGCTAAAACAAATCAAAATGTGGACATTCATTCAATAAAATGGGCAAAATAGCCCTCTCACAAGCCAAGGAAACAAAAGCGACAAAAAAAGCAACAAAAGAAAAGAAAAGCAAGACTCACCCAGGAAAGTTGCACTGACTATGTTGAAGGTTCCTATATGCCTCAGGAATGCTAGAGCTCTAAGATCGAATGTGAAAATGAGCATTGTAGTACATTAAATAGATTTTATCAATTTAGTGTTTGCGAGGTGAAAGCCAAAAATATAGGAAAAAGTGACAAGTGGTACCAATTTCTAAAATTAGCTCAAGTGTAACTCTGATTGCTAAAAATAGATTCCTATTTTTAGGGATACTTTTTTTAATTTTTTTTTTATTTTTTGGGAAAAGCTTCAATGCATGCATGGAAAGATTGCACAATCCTCAGGATAACTAGGCAACTCACCAACACATGTATCGGGTAGCAGCTGAGGAAATTCCTTTCTAGAATTCCTCCACTAAGTGGCTTTAGTTGCCTCCCATGCTCTACGTAGTTTTCCAGTTGAAGACAAGATGTCAGTTGGATCTATGCAATTATGGAGTCGAAGCTCACTACTAGATTGAACTTTTCATTTCCTAAGAATAAGGTTGGTTTCCCTCCAGGATTGTGCAAATCATCAAGGCAGTGCTAGAACTAGATTGCAACCAAGTCACGGGGTTAGTTTGTGGTTAGAGAACAAAGACAGTAAGAAAACACAAGTTGTGAAGTGAAAGATAAAACTCAAAATAAAGCAAAAGTACCTAAGTAGTGTAATACAAGGCATTGAAAGTTTAGTAGGGAGGCTCCAAAACGTAGCTTAGGAAAAATTTTGGAGGGTGGTTGTAGACGCTACAACATGTTGCAAATTGCAATTTCAAACTTAAAGAATTTACATAAGTTAAAAATTGAATCTCACACAGCATTTTCTTGTCCTTGAGTCATATCCTTGAGCTAAATCCAAATATGTCACGTGCTTCCTTGTACATCTCTCATTGGAAACTAATTTTATGTTGAATTTCTTAGATCAAAAACATCCTCTCAATGCATATTATGACACACCTCATCACCTTGGGGTTTTCTTCAATATTACACCCCTTATTATAAAATGTGTTTGGATTTATATATGTTATTTCTCCATGCAATGATGATTGTAGTTCCTTGTCCCACATAGAATTAATAATTTCCCATATAAGGAGATATTTAGATGAATCTCCCTTATACAAATCCTCGATGGACTCTTTTCCTTGTCCATTTCCTCATAAATGTAGTCCATTAGAGGCTACTTTCCATCCCTGATCCTCAAGACTTTAACAAGTGGCTTAGTTACACTAACAATATCCGTGAACTTCTCTTGCAAGTCCTATTTGAAGAGATATTCCTTCATAGCCATGGCATCTAGTTTTGTGCTATCTTTCCAGAATAGCCATTATTGGCTACAAAACATTTGTCTCAAATCTTATTACTCATTCAAAAAAAATTGAGGGAGAGGAAATTAGTGGAAAATTTTCTAACGATGTGGGTACTAAGCTCACACTCTGAATTCTCTCATAAGACTCAACACACAAGCATGGTTATAAATATACTTGATGGCTTTTTTGCACTTTTCAGCAACACCTTTCACCCACGACAACTTATTCATGTCCTACAAAATTAGGTCTATACAATGGGAATCACATGGAGTCCAAAACATGTGAGGATAAATTTTTCTTAGCATTATTCTAACTTCCACATAATTTACATAATTGTCGATGATTACTTCAACAATAATTTGTACGTGAAGTTTCACCACAACATCTCATATCATTGACAAAATTAGATTTTCATCTTGTACATGTGAAGATCCATAAATGGAATTTAGGAACATGGTTCCTTTAAAAAAATCGACAATAAACTTGATGATTATTTTTCCCCTTTGATCTTTCCACCCATTTAGTCCTCCATGAATTTATAGTTCTCTCCACATTTTCCTTGACACATTCAAACTCCTCATCAAGGTCTTTCTCCCTAAGTGAATTATAAGAAAGTGCTTTGTAGCCAAGTGTAGCACATGTAATGACATCTATCATGGGATGAAATAAATGTGACTTTCCATAGTTAAATGGGAGGTTATCATGATACCAAAACCTCCTCACTACCATGTATGCTTGCTCCATTGTAACTTTCATTAATTTTTTCCTAGGTTAGCTGATATCCCATACAAGTGTGAGGAAGGAAAAAATAATATCTTATATGAGATGCATTTCCTACAACATTTAATGAGGCCATACCTATAGGAACATTTTGACCATATGTCTATGGCTAATATGCCCCCATTGTTGCAATTTCACATTTCATTCTTACGTTTTTAGAATTTTGTTCCATAATCACATATAAATTAGCATGAATTTTGGTTATGAGTGTGTTGCAGTGGCTGCAAGACCCTCCAAAATTTTATGTTCACTTTGTTTTGGAGCCTTCCTAACAACCATCTTTAGCAGCATGTATTGCACTCGCAAACACTTATGCTTCAATTGAGTTTTTGTGGCTTATTAGCTTCTGTTTGCTAGCCTGTTTGCCTTCCACCCGTAAGTTGACATCTTGTGAAATAGTCATTATCTGGCTATTGTGCTCACTTGAAGAATTACATAGAACTAGATGGAAACAAAACTTTCTCTCTATAATTTCACAGAGCATCAAGTCAGCCAGCTTCTCTCCATAAATGCATAGAGCAAACACACAACCTTCCCTCTAAAAATTATGTAGTGCAACCCATCATTGGGATTCCTCTCAAAATTTACGCAGATCTAGATGACAACCTTGGCTTCAGTCCAGAAATTGTGAAGAGCCTGATGGGCAGCCAGAGCCACTTAGCATAGAAACTGGGCAGTAGTCATCTAAAGGCCTGTAGTGTATTTCATGTGCTCCCAATTTCACTAGTTCCCTTCAGTACTAAGCAATATTGTTTTGTATGCATGGGTTTCCTTTTCTCGGAAAAGAAAAAAGCATCACTAGACTTTAGGGATCTAGTTTTAGCAGCTGGAGTTTACATGCAAAAGTCGTTTTAGAAACCTCCCGCCAAGTGTCACATTTTCCTAGATTTGTGGCATGTGTGTCATAAACCTCGACCTTATCAAAAATATTTATTCGATGTCTCAGAGCTCATTGTTCACTTTGATCTTGGATCTCTAGCATTCCCCATTGCATTTAGGAGCATTCAACACACTCAGCTCAACTTTTTTCAGTAAGTTCACTTTTCATGTCTTTTGTTGCTTTTTTGTCGTTTTTTGTAATTTGTTTTATGTGAGTGTTGTTTTCTTGGTTTTATTGAACGCTTCTTTCCTTTTTAATTCTTGTTATTTTTTAGAAGAATTGTCTCAATTTTTCCAGTGCATCTCTTCGTTGTAGCATGCATGACATTGTTTCTCAGCTGATGGTTGTCGTTGCAGTGACTCACTTCACACACTTACCTGTTTTCCTGTTTACTCAATCACGCAATCATTGTCTGCATGCATGTTCATTCACTCTTTTCTGCACTTAGCTTCACACAAGGATTTAGCCTTTACTTGTTTTCAGTCACCCGTTGGTAGGTCTGGGATGCCTTCGCATGGACCTTGCCTTGCCTAGCTTACACTCCGCATTTCTGAGAGTGAATTCCATGCCTTTCTCGCAATAATTGCACAGAGCATCCCTAACATTGTCCTCATAGGCTTACTCTGCGCAATTCTGACACGCAGTCCACTGTTGACCCCTAGAATTGTGCAAATGCAGTTTGACTCGGTTGTAGTCATGCTGACTGAAACTACACATTACATAGTTTCAGTCCTCAGTAGGCCAAGATGGAATGTGCTCTATGCATTTTCAACAGTCAGCCATCTCGCTGACAATCCGGACTATGTTTTGTGCAGTTCTGGCTGATAGTCTCCTATCCTTCTACTGAAAATTGTGCAAATCTTTTAGTTAATCATGCAGGTGTGTTACATGTCAATCCTCAAGTTGATTTTTGTTTTCAACTGAAATTGTGCTTTCCGTGAGTACTGAAATTGTTCTTTCCGTGAGTGTTTCTTTATCTCTAGGTATCATAGGTGTTCGTCAGTATCTCAACAGTATAGGTACAATGGCTTCCAAGAGAGTAGGGTCAAAGGACATCGTTGAGAGTGCAATTGGAGACGCAATTGAGCAAGTGTCTATGAGCTTGCCCATTTATGAAGACACTAAGTTGTTCATAAACAAGGAAATCAATATGAAATTGTGGGACATCAATGACATATTCTCAGGCACATTTAAGTAGAATGTGGAGGACCACAGAGTCTATGTCAACATACAAAAGCTTGTCTTGTACCAGATTTCATGCATGTATCCTGCATTTCCATGCTCGGAGGTGATCCATTGGATTGTCTCGCATAGAGATCCAAAGACAATGGTGTTGAGCAGTGTCAATGGGACAAAACTTACTACCTTCAAGAAAAAGAAATTTCAGGAGATGTATCACTTTTCACAATCAATGGTCACAATCGGTGCACCCTTCAACAGACCTAGGAGTAGTGAAAACTCAATTAGACATCTTGAAGAGTTGGGTGAGAGAGCCATCTAAGTTCATGACAACACCCAACCAAGTGTACAAGATGAGGATATTGTGGAAGGCTTATCAGATCTTGGTCATCTTTTCATATCACTTATATGACCAAGAGGGTACAAAAACATTCCCGTAGAGTTGGGTGATTGTCTTGGATCAACTTCCGAACGAAGGAAGACTTTTCAATTAGTCTGACATGTTGACTCTCTAGCTAAAGAAAAAGGTAGAAGAAGCCTGACATCCACGCAAGGGTCAATAAGAAAACCTTTTCATGTTTTCTTACATACTTGACCCAATCTATGCTCATCAGCAGTTCATAGGCTTATGTTGGGCATGGAAACCTTCAAAATCCTCTGTGCACACTTATTGTAGGTTGTTCTCCAAATTCAACATTTGTGGAGTTATTATATAGTTATCAAACCACTTCATCACCCCATTGTATAGGATGATCTTTGAGCAGGATCCACCTTGCATGTTGTAGGCAATGATGGAGGCATTGGTTGACATAGCAGACTGGTATGCCTCACCCCTTGGCACCTTCATCTGGATGTAGAACATGGAGAAGGCTCCACATGTTTTACCGAAGTTTTCCATGGATCAATTGGTCATGCAAGAAGTTTCATATCACATCTCGACATTGTCAGCAACACTACATAGGAAGAAGAAGGCTCCTTGACCCACTCTTACTTTGCAGATCTGGCTATACGAGATCTAGAATATCAAGCATGTTGAGGCTGAGACAGAGGAATTCAAGAGGTTCACCTTCGACACTAGAAGTTTAAATCCATATGACCCACATTTCTTAGTGAAGGACCATTGTGCGAGTGTATCAACCCTGGATCCATGGGGTGTGTCATTGGCTTGAGCAAGACCCATGGAGATACTCCTATAACTTCTCAAGGTTCAATGAACCTGTCAGAATAGATGTAGAGTGGTTAACATTACAAAAGGCAGAAACATTAATAGTAGTAGAGGGTAATAGACTTGTGCTTGAAAAAGGCAATAGGAAAGTTGTAGACAGCGCAAAGGCGGAGCAAAGCTACAAGTTCAAAGAATACTCACTTGTCTAAAGACCATCTTTGGATATTTAGGTGAAGAAGAAACAACATGATAGAAGGATTGCGCAAAGGCAGAGGGAGAAGCAGAAGCTGGAGAAAGAAAAAAAGGTGTTGCACGAGTTGAAGCAACAAGTGAAGGAAGAAAAATAGTTGCATAGAAGAGAGAAGGAAGAGCAATAGGAATAAGAACAATAGGAGGCTCAATATGCACATATTGATGAAACTACACCCATACAGGTTATTGATTCATCCAAACAGATGGTACATAGCAGAGAGTGTGAGTAGTCACACGAGTAGGACTTTGCTAAGGAGATTGAATAGATGTTGGAACAAATGGACACGGATCTTGTTCAACCAGAGTTGGATTAGGATATTGAGATCATGCCTCAAAACCAAGAGGTCGCTGTGCTGGCTTCACCAGATCCGGAAGTAAATCAAGTCGCAAGCAATCATGGAGACACTAAAATCCTTGAGGATAATCCAGAAGCAAATATGCACAACATATCCTTCAACAAGTCACAACACAGAGTTGTGCAAATGCGCAGAGTGCCCAGTCTAGATGTCCATGTATCTCCTGTACAGTTTGAAGAAGGAGGGATCATGTCCAATGTGCACAAACATCCAGTTGCATTGGCCAATGCTACAACGACATATGATGAAGCGACCAACTTGAGTGTTAGATTCTTCATACTTGAGAACGAGCATATGGCTAAGGAGTTACAAGCGGCCAAGCAGGGAGAAGAGAAAGTTACAACATCCATGAGAGTAGAGTTGAGGAAAGCGATACTTGATGAAGTATCTTCACTCAAGATAGTCATGCAGAAGTTGTACTTCAAGTTCATCACCATGCGAAAGTCAGTTGTCCATCTTAACAGTTGGCAGCAACACTGTGATAGGAGAGCACACATCTTGTCAGACATACACACAGTTATCGATCACATGCAGATGCAGAAAATGAGGTATAGTGGAGCTCCATTGAATTTGCTAAAGATGATGAAGCCAGAGGCACTGGAGTTGAGGGCATGTATCCAGGGTTAGATCTGGAACTATGAGGAACTCCCACAACTCATCACCAACTTACAGGCTTCACATGCACGAGTGTTTAGGAGCATGGATGTCATTGTGTGCACGCATGCGATCCCATCCATTAGTACACTCACCGAGGCAAAGACAAAAAACCAAGTCTGACTAGAGCTCAACATGTACTTTGATCAGTTGATGTGCATAGCCACCTGTGCAGACTTGCAGATGAGTGCAGACACTATGCACTAGTATGTTGCTGGTACGGCTGCACTCAAGACCATGATGCAAATGCTATCTCATAATTTGGACAGAGGTTCCAAATTACTATACCCAGATGCAACAAAGGCAAGAGTTCACTTTTAGAAGGATGTCACCATAGAGCACGCAGACACCATAACAGACTACCAAGCTTGGCATCAGTTCACCATAGTTGATCATCACGAGGATGTCGAAGAGTTAGTATTCCCACAGCTATCCAAGACTTAGTGATATATTGTATGGCTTACTCAAGCCCATTTTGTGTCACATGGGTACATGTGCAGATTGTATTGCAAACATGTTGTAAAGTGAAAGACCATTGCCAATAATAGAATGTAACAGGCATCTGTAAGTTGAAGAGTTAGAAATGGGAATGTCAAGGGTCACCCCATCCTTTTCTATTTATAGAACCTTGTAACTTGTTGTACAGGCTTTTGGGAAGCAAGATTCCTATAGGTATAACTTAGAGAAAGCTTGGAGTGTATTGTAACGAGCCTTGGCTTCTCCACAGTGCAGAGCTAGTATATCTCTTTGGAGGAGGAGGCGGCAGTGACTATAATGTTCCGCTATCGGGGCTAGTGGTTGTCATGGTTATATGTATGATTGGATCTTTCACTCTTTTAATATAAAAAATCCAACACATTTCATGCATATATTTTTATTCTAGTTCGAGTATCCTGGTTACTCTAATGATGTATGTAGTTGTAATTTACGCATGTATGTATGGACTATTTCGTATGTGTTTGTATGAATCTTATCGAAGCGTGTTGTTGGTATAACTCATCATTGGATTGTCAGTTATCTTGCTTTCCATCTCGTGATGTATTTATGCTTGTGTGTTGCCTTTCAAGCTGCGTGTTATCACAGGCTTCTAAGAGACACACTCCTCCCCCCTTCCATGTGCTAGAGCCTTTCATGCACCTTCTTTCACTTGCTGCGAGGTCACACCCTTGCTGCCAACAAGGAAATCTTACTTACCTCTGCGCGCAACCATAGTCAAGGTGATACCGTACTACCCACAACTTGGACTCCTACTCCAAATGGTCTGAGGTCTACTTGGGACTTGTTACCAGGGAGATCCCCTGACATGTTGGTTAGTCCAACATTGTCAACACATTGCTGGAGGGGAATGATCACAAAATATCACATCTTACATACTATTCTATCCATGTGGTAATTCAATATGTTTATGCCCTCATACACCATAGTGGGACAAAATTTCCATTTGACTGTCGCATCAAAACCGATAAAATCAAAAGAACCATATTCTCAGGGTTCACCAAGAGGCCTTTTAGACGTGGATTTATGATCCATGGCATTTAAGGGCCAGGATGACAACATGATTTCACAAAGAAGATTTATAATAATAAAATATCATTGAGGCCTGCAACAGGGAATGCAATAATGGAAAAGGCCTTGCTAGGGCTTGTAAGAGCCATAGTGTGCCTAAAACATCCAAATTGTCATTTTTATAGGCCTTTATGGGCTTGTCTAAGGGTCGTAGAGGCTTGCAACAATCCCTCTTCCTGGGCTGGGGGTCGATTATAGGCTTTTGTAGCCATGAGACACACTCGAGGGGGGCAATAGCATCCACGATGTGGCTATCACAACCACACTGTGGTTGTTACAAGCCTTTGCAGTCTTGTCTTAGTCACAAAAGCTTGCAACTATAAGGGTCTCCATTAACAAAAAAAAAATCAAAATGTAAGAACATAATAAGAAATCGATGCTTGCATGAAGGCTCACTAGCAAAACGTGAAAGATGGACATTGGATGCTGAAGGTTGGATTTCGGACCAATGCTCGATTCCAAGTGAAGTGAGTTTGAGCAAGTAGAGAAAAGACAAACTTTAATAAGAAAAGGAAGACCGGAAGGAAATTTTTTTCTTTTGGGGACTACAAGTTTTCCAAATACCTGTGAGTTTCACAGTGTCTTATGAGTATTGAGGAGTGGTGAGTCTGTGACCCGAATATGGCAAGTCCCTCGTTTTGTAGTAGACTTAGTTATACTCGACCCACTAGTTGACTCATGCTATATTGTTCATAACTAAAATATTTCAATGTCTATACGAAGTAAACTATCTCGCTCTCTAT
>APFE031370032.1:181120-196496 GCA_000404065.3 Pinus taeda | reverse complement strand
TTCATTACCTTGGGATCTTCACCCAGTAATGCTATATAATGAGCATTGTAACATATTTTCCAATGAATCATTCTTTTCTTCTTTCAATTTTCTTTTAATGTTTTTGCTCTGCAAAGCTGTGTGTTCAACCTTTACTAGCTAGATTCATCTGTGCAGGTTTTCTAACACATTTACATCGTTGAGTCACGATAACTATTCGGTTGAATAGGGTTCGCTGCTATCTTTACCATGGGCTGGAAAAATGCACCCGGAATGAAACCGTCTTTCATAATATGAAATGCGTCTTCCTCGAGACACGAGAATGGAGCTACTTTCCTTCCTTGATATTAGTGCAGCCAGAATTATGAATCTGTCTTATTCATTTAGAAAAGATTCCGTCTTCTGTTTTCCGTGTTCATTAACATACAAAGAATATTACATCGAAGGAACTTCGTGATAAATAAATAAGACAAAAAAGGAGAAAGCAGTATTATGTCACTCGATGAAACAATTCGAACAGAAAGGAAGAGAAGCGTCTATGCAATGTCATATCGACTTCTTAATCCCGGCTCTCACTCTCGCTCATCTCTGGATATTTCTATTTTTACGAGCTTTTTAAGGGCGGCTTATAAAATAATCAGTAATAATGGCAGATAGAGTAACAAAACATTATGAATTATTTAAAAAATCATTAATATGTGAAAATAATTTTTAATAGAAATTATTAAATAACTTATATTACATTTAATATCACAAGGAAAAGAATTGCATTACCTAAAAATTGGGCCTATAAGAATCCTATGGTAAATTGTCAACTACAATATATGATAAGTCAAGTTTAACTTTGCATACATATCTTTTAACTTTACTTTACTTCCAAAGTAGCTATGACTCACCAGATATTACATTATTATCTCTATCTTCTTATAATTAAAATTTTCAATTCTATTATAAATCTTTTGATTCACTGTCGCCAGAATAATGTCAACCATGTCGTCGCTGCCATACTCTTGTCTAGCTCTTTCTATTTTTATTGTACTATATATTTACGATAGCTTTACAAAATCCGAAGTACCTTCCCCAGACTACTATCTATAACATATCTTTCTTCACAATAGATTAACAGTTAGATGGGTGGATCCTTTTTTTTTCTTCTCAATTCAACATCTTTCTTCGCAATGCAAGATTCAACATCTATCGATCAAGAATAGGGTTAGTCTAAAAACGTAAATATTAATATCTATTAAAAATGGCTAAAACTATAATTAATATTAAAAAATTATTTAATTATACTTTTAAATTATAAAATTAAAAAAATCTTATTAATAAATAAATTATAATTTTATTCAGGAAAAAATACCTTAATAAAAAAAAATTAAGTAATTAAATATATTATATTAAAAGATAAATAAATATTTTTAATTATGGATATTATTTTTTTTTTAATAAACTAGTGAATTCATAATTGCTACACCTAATTTAAGAAAGACCTAGGATCAATTCTGGTAGTTGTCATTATAACACCAAGAGTACATCCAAGGAAGACCCATGATCAATTAAGTGTGGGCCACACCTAATCTAGGCAAGCCATACCTAATCTAAGGAAGACCCCAAATCAATTTTAGTAGGTGCCACTATAACACCAAGAGTATATCCAAGGAAGACCTACGATCAATTTTGGTAAGTGCCACTATAACAGCAAGAGTACATTCAAGGAAGACCCAAGATCAACTGCAAGGAAGATATATGCTAGTGGGGAGACTATAACACCAAGGGCACTAGATATAAGTGAGGGGGGAGACTATAACACCAAGAGTACATAGAAGACCCAAGATCAACTGCAAGGAAGATATATGCTAGTGGGGAGACTATAACACCAAGGGCACTAGATATAAGTGAGGGGGGAGACTATAACACCAAGAGTACATATATAAGTCAGGGGGAGACTATAACACCAACAGTACATCCAACAACCTACAAGTGGGATATAACCCAGATCTACTAAGACTCACCCAAGAGCACATCCAACAACCTTCAAGGCAGATATAAGCGAGATATACTAAGACTCACGCTAGGGGGGTGACTATAACACCAAGAGTACATACTAAGGCTCAAGCTAGGGGGAGACTATAACACCAAGAGTACATCCAACGACCTGCAAGTGAGATATAATCCAAGGGGGAGACTATAACACCAAGAGCACATCCAACAACCTAGACTATAACACCAAGAGTACATCCTACAACATGGAAGCGAGATATAAGCCATGGGGAGACTATAACTCCAAGAGTACATCCAATGACATACAAGCCAGATATAAACCAGATATACTAAGACTCAGGTTAAGCCAAATATACTAAGATTCACACTAGAGAGACTATAACACCAAGAATACATCCAACAACCTGCAAGCTAGATTATACTAAAACCCACATTAGAGAAATCTTAAAAAAACCATCTAGATAAAGCAACATATTGAATATGGCAGTGATTTCTTAGGAACATTTTCAAGTTAGACATGACGAGACGGTTCGTCTTTCCCTCTGTGACTTGATTATAGTATATCTTTCTAAAATAATTTTTCATTCAACTGACACCGATGAGTACTTCAACATTTATTTGGATTACAGCTGAAGGCCAAATATTGAGGCTAGTTGTGCTAAAATATCATACCAAGATGATCTTTAAGGAATTATGTTAAAATGGGTAAGAATTTCTTAAGTTTTTCGTCCAAAGGCTATATATTTACTTATGAAATCTTCACAATCCAAGGGTTAATAACGTCGAAGTATCCTATACATGCTGAGAAAGAATAAATAAAAATTAAAAGATTAATTGATCTCAAGGTAGTGTCGATCTCAGACCTCTTTGTAGTGCTGAATTTTACAAGTTCCATTGCCACCGGTAATGGTTGTACAGGGGATTGAGGGATCAATGAGGCGTGGGCTTCAACAGTATGTGCAGGATGGAGAGTGATAGAGTGTATGACGGTATTAGATAAATCATAGGACGCAGAATATGCAGATGCGTCCATCATATCAAGTCAAGAAAACAGATGTGTCCATCAGATGTTCATATAAGTTAGTATTGTACTTGACATTGTAATACTGGACGTCATCTCCACCTAAACGCCATTACAGTGGGAAGAAGGTTCAGGTGAGTTTCTATAATAACTCACATTGTAATAGTAGACGTATCTCCACTCCTGTACAAATATAAAATGAGGACATCTCCACTTATTTTCTCTATAAACAGTCAACCGTCATAAACATCCCAGCCACATTGCTTCGCACATCGTCCAGCTGAATATGTACTCCGTTGACCTCTATTGCCATTTCTTTATCTGCTTCAATCCTTTGTGGTTACAACAGTCAAGGTATCATGGACGCATATATACGGAGTTGCATGAAATTTTACACTCCTAACCCACTGATAAACAATACTCTCTACATCTCTACATCTGACTTCGCCTCTTCTAGACTGGGAATTCATCATACTTATAGAAGCTTTCTCCGTCAGAAATGGCCCTAATCTATCTTAATCTATCTGTTATATGTTGGCAGGTTTTTTTTTGGAATATTCTCTGATTTAATTTTGTATGTAAGGATTTATTAGAATTATATGTTTGAAATGAGTGATTAGCTGTCAATAAGGTCTCAGGTTTTTATAGAAGCCGGTCTTCTTACAATCAATACTTCGATTTGAATCATTGGAAGAAATGGCCATAATCTATCTGTTATATATTCGCAGAGGTTTTTTAAATGTTCTATGATCTAATTCGCTTACATCTAATAATTTTTTTTTAAAATATAAATTTAATCTATAAATTTAAATTAAATAGTTAACTATAAACCATTTTAATTCTTTAATTTAAAAAAATAAAAATAAAATTTTAAGAAACTTTTTCAACAATTCAAAAACTCTAAATCATATAATGATTAGACAAAGCGAAAGAAATGAGTAGCTTATAGCATGAAGCCTGGCTTACGGAGGGAAAGTGAAACGTACTATGAAACAAATGAGTAGCTTATAGCATGAAGCCTCGCTTACGGAGGGAAAGTGAAACGTACTATGAAACAAAACTGCCCATTAGATTCCATCGTCCCCAGTCTCGAACAGTAGTTGGGAGCTATATCTCAAAAACCTGACGCGTCTTTTATTAAGGGAAAGTTAGATGTTTTATGAAATTGAAGTGTTTATTAGATTTGGGAGTTGATTTTACTGTAATTTTTTGGATTTTTTTGATGTTGAAATATTGTGGAAAAAGTTCCGTGAAATCTTGACTTATGTTATTTAAATTAGTTTTTTGATTGTATATATAAATTCAGCACCTACAAAAACCTAAAGTACTTAAATTCTGCAAGACTTATGTTATTTAAATTAGTTTTTTGATTGTATATATAAATTCAGCACCTTCAAAAACCTAAAATACCTAAATTCTGAAAAATACCCAAGTGTGTGATTTCAATCCATTCAAACCAAATTTTTAAAAAAATTAACCTAAATATAAACTCACAATCAGTAAAGTTAGCTGGTCAAAAAGAACATGGGATGAGCGTTGAAATCATAGCATCCATCTTAAAAGATAAAAATTTTGAACGATTACACGATCGAGGAGCATTATATTTCACCCGAACATTAATAACATAAATCCCTGAATCATGACATATAAGTACATGCATGTACATGTAATAACCGTACTATAGCAATAATCGTACTATAGCACTTTGCATTCTTCCTTGCGATGTACGAACAAACACACTAACCCATAGTAATAGGCAAAACCAAGAAAAGCACATTCGATTGAATATCATTGACATTTATATCAAGGGAACATTTAGTTTGGTTAGAATCGTACCGTGGATAATTCTGCTCATGCCTTACGTTGTCCTGCGCTCGTGAAATTTTTGAAGCACACGCGCCTCGTAATCTTGGAATGGAACGAAATCATGCGCTGCGTTTGCAGGATCCTCACCATAGTTATTCTTATGAGTGCGGGAGAGAGAAGGAATACTTGTGGTAGAAGAGAAAATCGATTGCTGAGGTCCCATAGTGAAGAGACTTGCCTTCGATAAATCTATATCGTTAGACAATGTTGGAAGAAAAGTCGAAGCATAACGCTGATAGTTGATCTGTGCTTGTTTCTGTCGCTGTTGCTCAACGTTTCTCACAATCATATTGGGAACATTGGAGTAGGTTAAAATTTCCTGGCCTTGCTCTAACTTGCGTCCCAAGTAATGATCAAAACCAGAAATAGTGGAGTCAGCCATTTCGTAGCTCTCAAGACAAAAGCTTCCAATGGAAGCCTCAATAATCTCTGGGGTACTCGGCACTGGCAGAAAGGACTTTTGGAGTGGGGCTGGCGAAGAAGGATCCAGGTCTTGTAGCAGATGAGAATAATGGGTGTATAACATGTCTGTGTAGGACTGTAAATTAGTATAATCCAACTGTTGTTGCACATTAACTGCCCCGGACAAGGACCGAGTATGAATCCCAAATGGGTTAACATCATTGCTGCACTGAGACTCAAATGGAAGCGCTGTGCAGGGGAAAACGCTCTTAAACAGACTTGTTAAAGATGGCTGCATTGAATTCAACTCGGGGATAACTGGTTGAGATCCAAAATCATTTTTTGCAACAGCAGATTTCTTCGTCCCTAGTTCACGACCTTTTAATATTGCCTTCATCTCGGAACTCAGGTCTGACATTGAACAACTAGATGTACGTTCGGCTGATCTCTTTATGCTTGCATCTGAAATACTGCTGCCGCTGCTTCCCAACTCCGGTCCCTTCATATTCGTAATAGTTATAGCCTTTGTATTCATATCCATAAGAGAATTCGCCCCTTGGGCTGTCTCAGAGCCGAGGCCAACTGTAAATGCTGTAATGGCCGATCGAGTAGCTGCAGTTTCACTCTCTCTTGATGATCCAATAAAATGCTCTACAATGGAACACTTTGAGGAAGTTCGTTGAGGCACGTGACCTACATAAGCAGAAGCCTTTTCTGCTTCCCTGACGGGGAGCTCATCTATAGCTAATTTTGCAGCATTAATTAACCAGTCTACCGCCATATTGGGGTGCTCAAGGCCTAGCCTTTCTTGCAGGTCATACAATTGAATTGCCGTAGGAACAGAGAGCCTAACCCTTCGGTGACGAAGTCCTTTCGCTGTAACGACTTTACTGTGACGATCTGTTCCTCCAGCCAGCCGAGAAGAGCTCACCATTTTCCCTCCCTGCTCAACCTTCCTCATTGACCGTGACTCAGCAGAAACAGCATTTCTCCCCGTTGACCAGACCTTGCGCTTCAAACCCTTGCCACTGTCTTGTAGTTCATTATTCTTGCACTTTCGACGACCGTTCGCATAGTCTTCTTGCAAGCGACTCATCCTAATGGACTCTGAAAAGTCTGCGAGATCTCTGCTCTGTATTTGCACTTCGGGCTCTCTATTCTTAATGCTTGTGAACCAAGCCTCCAAATCATGGGAAGTATTGCTCACCATACTATCCGAATATGGCCTTCAGTGGAGCTTGCCCTGAAGTAGTAGTCCTTGAAGTTGCCTATCGAAGGAGTAAATTGGCCCTGTAACTGGAATTCCACTATTTTGTTTTGAAAACAATCTGATGGTAGGAGTGCTTGAAATGGATTCGTATTATAAAAAACCTGAGAGTATCAGCTGAAAAAAAAGATTCATCCGACGAATGTTTGAATCTTGTTTATGAGAGTAAAAACCCATTTCACACTATTAAAAACGTAAAACCACCCAAAATCTTGAAGCTTGAGATTTCTAAAACTTTCCGTTAAATTTTACCAAAATCTGTCCAACAAAATCTACTATTCTTTGACCAATTTACTCCATTTTTACACTAAGCGGTAATGATTCTTATTGGAACTTTCTGGTTGCAATTCTTATTGAAACTTTTGGGAAGTTGCGGCGCTCGTCCGCCGCAACAGACGAAAATCTAGGTATCTTCCTACCTCAAAGCCCCTTGAAGCGTGAGACGCCGTCTTCCACTACCTAGACTCTGCAGATTTTGACATTTTAGACTATAATTAGGCGCAATAACTATAGCCTTCTAACCTAGGTCTAGGTTAGAAACATTTGACACTGATTGTTCAGTACCATGGACAAAAGTAAAAGGAAACCATAGAGCATATCAATTACCTGAAGAATGCACAAAGCCACTCTACCATAACTTTTCGAACATGCTCTCATCCAAACGAAGGCCGAAGTGGCCGAAGTATCTGCAGGGCCGAAGTTACCAAAAACAAGATCGTCAGGTTTCCTTTTATCCTCAACATATTGAAGCTAATGCGCCAACAAAAAAATATATTCTTAGATTTCGACATATCGAATAGCATCGTTTCAATGCAAATTTGTACATTTAACTTTTTACAGGTTGTTATTATATTCTAGGGTTTTCATGATTCCGCGCATATATTGGGCCCTTAAAGCTGTAAAATTTTATGCTTCTATGCAGTAGCTTTCTCATTTAAGTGGTCTACTATATGGAATCTATACAGTATCGCATATGTTATAATAACGTATTGTTTTCACATATCGACCGTTTGTTTGACGAGATTCATTATTGAACACTGTGTCGCACTACTTTATATCACATTGTTCAGTGTAAGGCAGTTTTTAATTAAAAACATCCCTTTTCTTCACGCATTTGAAAACAGTATGAGACGTCCAATACTTGTATATACATCATATTCTTCAGTGTAAACAAGTTTTTTATTTAAAACTTCTCTTTTCTTCATGCATTTGAAAAGAGTATGAGGCATCCGATACTTGCATATGAGATTTGGATGCAAAGCGAGGAAAAAAAAAAGATGACTACCCCATAGATAAACCGATAGAGAAAGCATCCTCGAACCCTAGCTCCAAAGCTACAAAGTAAAAGCAGAGGTAACAAGCCAAATTCGAATAGTCCCACGTCCAATTAAGACAAACGTTTAGGAATGCGAACAGTCAATATAACAGCTCTGAACAGCATTTGACATTTCAATGCTAAACTTATTCAAAATAGGGTTTGGTAGGGTTTCCTCGTGATTCGAACTTATCACCGCCACCGTCATATTCAAAATTGAAAGTGCGGTGGGCAGATTATTAATGGGAGACATAACTCCCACGGCATTAACACTGCTCGCCAACAATTTGCAGGCAGACAAAGATATAGTTTGGAAAACAAAACCCTATTATAAATCAAGCGAACTTCATAATATTATAGTTTTAAGTGTGTTTTTTTTGTAGAAATTTTCATTTTATTTTTTAATCAAATTTCTCTATAATACAGTAAAGATTCATTAAAATTATATATTCGGCCAGTCAACTTTTCATAATCAAATAACCGAAAAGTTGTTTAGGGTATTAAATGCGCCAAAAAAAATACCATTTTAAACCACACCAATCAAAATTTTAGCTACAAATTTTTTCAATCCCACTTAAAAATTCCCATATTATTAATCCCTTAATTTACCCTCAGACTCAAGATCGACACCTGACCAGCCCCTCGTGACTCCCCAAACAATGCAACCCCATACCTTGTCCCATTGTAGGACCGTAGGTAAGGGCAACTAAGCCACTGCGAATATTAAATGTTTGCTTCTCAACAAACCGGTATAGGAACCACGCCTGCACTCCCGTCGCTGTCCAGCGCACACCGATTTATGACCTACCCGGGCCCATCTTGATGCCCACTGACTCTAAAAGACAGGAAAAGATCAAAAAGCTAGTAAAATAAGCCCTTTGATTGCGATTCTCATTAATCAATAAATGATTGTAGTACTTCAAAGACAACAACCCGTTCGACGGTCACTGTCCACTGAAGAAGCCACAGCCGTCCATCCGATATCTACGGAAAGCTAGAATATAAACCCTGAATATAGGAAATTTCTAAAGTGATCTTTTAAAAACCTTAAAGCTCCGAGTGTCTTAAAAAACGATTAAAATTAATTAATTTGGTAGGCTACACCTCTAAATAATATGCGGAGATCCTATTAGAATATAGAACATGACGATTAGATTTATGGATTAAAAGTTAGATTTGATTATTGCATTTGGGAATTAAAGGTATATATATTCTATAGATAGGTAGGTATTTAGGGGATTTGAACCAGTGACCTCTCACCGTCAATCCAAAGTCTCATGCAGAAAACTAAAAATATACTTAATAAAGAGAGTATTTCATTATTTTTAAATTACTTTTGTGGGGATATCCTTCCATGTTCTGTTTCCTTTCAACTGAGTATCAATAGTTATTTGGATTAACATTTTTAATATATATTTTTTTGTGTGAATTTGTTAGTTTGCTTTTATTACTCATGGGTTAATTTGTAAATTAAAAACTTGTAAAAAGAAATTGAATGGAAACTAGTCTAATATTACATATTACTCTTTAGTATTTATCGTTTATATAAAAAGTGGAGAATTTTTATACGGTTAATGTGATTATATGATCTAGTTATATTAAGTAAATGGTTTAAGCACCATAATTTTGGTAGTGGAGGAATTAAATTATTAATAATCTATTGGTACATGATAACATAGCTTTCTCAAAAGAAAGTTGGTAACAATTAAATAATTAAAGTAACAAACAATATTATGACTAATAAAATATATTATAGAAAAAATGAAAAATATTGTTATTAGAAAAAATACAACAATCAATGAAAGCAACCAAGATTATACATTAATAAATATTTATTGTTAGAAATAAGTATGATAATGACTGAAGATAAAATATTAATTATCCAAAAAAACATTGCATCAAAAGAATATAACAACTAATAGAAAACACATAAAGAATAGTTATAGATTAATAAATATGTATGGCAATGAATGTAAAGAAAATATTAATTATGGAAAAAAACCATATATTAAGTTTTTTGGATAATTAATTTATGAAGATACTTATGATCAAATTTTTTTTTTTAAACAAATTAAACTATATCAATTATTTAGCATCAATAAAATAAAAAATTTTAATTTTAAAATTTTAATAAGAATTCAATTTTAAATTTTTTATTTAATTAAATTTTAAAATTTTAAAATTAATTTATAAAATTTTTTTTTTTTACTAAAATTAAAATAAATTTTATAAATAACTTTTGGAAAGTTACAAATTAATTAGAAATTAAAACAGTTTGATCCGAAATATAACTACAATATACTCCGCAAACTTGAGTAAATAAAGTGAATATAGTTAAGGCTTCTAAATCCCAACCCTAATGTAAGGTTTTTTCATCTAAATAACTCGATAGAATATTTAAAATGGTTAGAGGATAGTTACAATGATGCTGCTTTCAAACATTGTTAAATCTAGATCTTGATAAGATGATTTACTATTTGAATGAAGTAAAATGTATATATAATTGGAAAAAAATCCAAGTTCGTTATAATAATAATTTATTTATTTATTAATGTTTTAGAAAGTAAATTTTTTTGTTATATGTAGGTAAGAAAAACAATTTCTATCCATTTTGAAACTAATAAAGGGATCTCGAGCGATCTCATGATGGTAAAAGTTTTAAATGTTTTGATAATAAATCTAGAACGAATGATATGAGCAAACAAGACGGGCTGCAGGGCAGCTAGTCCTTGCTCTAGCTCGCAGCGTATCTGCAGTAGAAACATGATTAGCGTGAAGTAATATCAGTGAAAGTTATCATGAAGTATTGGTGAGTAGCTTTAGAGAAGTATTGGTGAGCTCCCTACCCGTAGCGTATCTGCAGTAGAAACATGAGTTTGCGTGAAGTATATCAGTGGAGGTTATTCAGTGAAGAGGGTGGAGTTATCTTTGGAGAAGTATGGTGACGCTCCGCGAGAGAAAAGGTCTCCCCGTGGAGCTAGCGATAAAGCAGTAGTTTCCGAGAGGTTCTCCCCGTTGGGCTAGCGAAAGAAGTTAGTATTCCAAAAGTATCAGTAGAAGGACGGCCGTTCATAGGCAGTACTTTTGGATAGATGTCTTTGGAAGATAGCTTAGCAGGTATAATTGCTTGGAGGTAAGCCAGTAGAATCTTATATAGTTGGCAGTTCAGTATCGGTTAAAGATAACTATGACAATGGTAATTAAGAGTTAAAGACTATGACAATGGTAATTAGCACTGTGTTCCAGATCTAAAAATAAAATCAGTTAGCTATAATATGATCCAGACCATAGTAATAAAGGGTTCTTAGCAAGTATCTTTGGCATCTTTTGTGGCACTTGTTCTTAATAGTTGAACTCTATTAAAGTTCTTCTATAGACATTGTCTTAACGAAGATCCAGGGATCACAAACTACTTTGAGTTTTATGAGTATGAGGGTTTTATGCTTGACCATTTCCCAGGGCAGAGTCAGCTCGCTGCATAGTCTAGAATTAGTGAAATCACAGTAAGAAATGTAGTTGTGTTATTATTCATATATTCAATAACTTAAGATTATAAATTTCCCATTTATTTTAAAAATATTATTTAAATGTTTTTCGGCATTTAGGATAAAAACTACTATCAAATAAACCCAAAATTCCCATTTTGTGACGAGATTTGAAACCCAAAATTGGCTTGCTAGACCATGCCATCTTATTTCGTGTAAATCAATAAACATATTTAATCTGCCATTACGTTAGGCCAATGACTTGAGGGCTTTTCTGATTAGATAATAATAACCGGTTGTCTTTTGTTTTTCGTGTATATATATTATATATGTATAACAAAATTATCGGGTGGACTTAAACCGAGATCTGACAACATGCACGATGATCCCTGTAATAGGATTCTATCATTGCATAAATATATAAGGAATCAAGCTATATCGGCTGAGTAGCAGCATTGGGTTTTTTGCACGGCAATGATAAAACATATAAATTATTTTATGGAATTTGTCAATAGACATTTTTTAAGTTTTTATAAGATTTGTTTTTTAAGTTATTAAATTAATTTTAAAATATCTCATTAAAGTTTATAAACATTTTATATTTGGAAATCACTCACACCAATAACATATAAATCACTCGCATGAGCGAAACGTGGCGCAGGACAACCGTGTCGTGGCATCGAATGCTCCCCCGTCATCGGTTCCGCCTGCAGGCCAGCCTAAGTCATCGTCTTCTTCGCCAGCAAAGCATTATTCTGAAAGGAAAGCAATGCATCCATGACTCTTCCCTCCGCAGATCTTCGACAACTGTTGAAGGAAATCCATTGAAATCCAGAGGTTATAGCGGGGACTTGTGCTTGCCAGTTCAAAATTCAGTTGTAGAGGTTAGCCCCTTCCAGAAAGGAAATTCGACAATGTCCCCAATATCAGTAATTCGACATCACATATCTTCATTTGGGACTAATTCAAATTCAATGTCAGATCATCAACACGACGATTCAGGCTTCGATGGTCAGTTCTTGCGCCGACATTGGGGTGTTGCGAATGAAAATTCTGTTGAAGACCTGAGTTTTTATGATAAGAAGCAACAGTCGAAATCGGGAATGGGGAGATTCAGTTGCAGAGGTTAGCCCCTTCCAGAAAGGAGATTCGACAAAGTCCCCAATATCAGTAATTCGACATCATGTATCTTCATCCGGGACTAATTCAGATTCAATGTCAGATCATCAACATGGCGATTCAGGCTTCGATGGTCAGTTCTTGCGCCGACATTGGGGTGTTGCGAATGAAGATTCTGTTGAAGGCCTGAGTTTTTATGACAAGGAGCAACAGTCGAAATCGGGAATGGGGAGAAATGGCTTTCAAACCACTGTCTCTTGTTTCTATTTTGAAACTAGTAGAACACATTATTCCCTTTAATGTTGTCATACACCCGTACTGCAAATTTGGTCGGTGTTAGGAGTGTGGATCCTTTCACTGTAAATGGTTTCAAATAAAGCTATTTGTTCTCTAGCCGAAATCCATCTAGCATTCGTTGTGAATTGACATTTTGCCATTTCTCTACTTTTCTGGTTGATATGCAAAGGTACTACTGCACATTTGTTTACCAGTTTATCGTTGTGGGTTGACATTCTGCCATTTCTTTGCTTTTCTAGTTGACATGCAAAGTTACTACTGCAAATTTGTTTACCAGTTTATTTAATCAAGTTAGGTGGACTCCTCAATACATGGTCTATCATACAGATTGAAAACCCAATTGCAAATAGTGATCGTGGATTCACTATTGGGCGTATGTACACAAGATCTGGAGAGGTAAACCCTGTATCTGCTTGAAAATTTTATAATTTCTAAAGATTTTCGGATTCCAAATTATACCATGTTTTTTTAATGCCATTGTTGACTGATGGAAATATATTGAACATTGAAAGCAACTTGTAGTATTGCTTGCACAAGAAAGATTAATCAGAGGAAAGATAGTAGCCAAGGCCTCGTGTTTCTCTGTTTCGCATTCTCTGTTTTGATGTTACTTGTCCTCTTTATTCTGTTATAGAAATATAAGTCTCCAGGTTTGTTTTAATAAACTGAAACGTGTATATTATTGCAACAAGCTATGAATTTTCAATTTCTCCTGTTTAAGTTGCCATGTTCATGATCTCTGCATGGAGAATAGAGATTGTGCAACTGGGTTACATTGTGAAACTTGTATTATGGTAGGGCATTTACTTCCAAGGTGCACTCGTATACAGCCTGTAAATCTGACATCCAAGGTACTTAGTAATACTCAGTCTGTTTTTACAATAAGCTATATGTGTTGAAGAAAATCAGATGAGTTGGACAATGAAAACATAAATGGCCATGCAACTTGATGTTAATTTATAGCTTTAAAAATCATAAACAACATAGATGTCTCAGTCAACTGATAGTACCTGGACAGAAAAAAAAGTGCTTCAAATTGTAATACCTGATTCATGGGGTTGTTTAATTAGAACCTGCGAGTATAAAACACTTGCATCTTGCTTAAATTTCATAATAAGCAACCATTCTTAAGAACATAAGAGTATTTTGTGGCCGTTTATTTCTGTGTAGCCTTAGCTGAGTCTTTTATGTGAAATTAGCATTTATCTATTGGTTGTTGTGCTAGTATACGTTAACCAGCAAGGCCTAAACAACAAAACGACATTAGGGCAATGGCTCGAACCTTGAGTAGTTTGAGGACGCAGCGATTTCCGAAGACTCTGCGTATCACTCGTAGCTCATCTTCAAGAAACAGGGTAAGGAAATCTGTTGTATCAGAACATCCTTATATTAATGGTCTAAAACAACATTATATTATGATAGCATTCACATAGTATTGCGAACCTTTTAATTTTATGATGCAATTAACGAAAACATAAGAAGTTTAACAGTGGATTTGAAGCTTACCAGGAACGGCTAATACGCGGAAGACGAAGAATACCCTGAAGCCAGAGTAAGTTCAAATATGCAGAGAATATGTTGAACCAGCGTCTCCACCCTTGCATGCATTCCTGTGCAGCAGTTCACAGTTCAACCGATTGCAACCAGGAATAGTTAAGGCGGCCTTCAGGTGTGAGGTGATCGACACCTATACCACAGATCTGTCGATTACCAACATTGACACATATACTGCATAACATGTGTCTCCTGGTATCACGGAACATGGTTTGCGAACCTACGCCATAGCATAACATTAAATGTTGAGGAACTAATGCTATCTTTGCGATAGCATTACTTCATGTAGGTCACAAATTGTCCGAACTCCTTTAATCCATTGCAATAGTCCGAACTCCTTTCCTAGCTTTTCAGATGGTATACCTCGATCTGAGGCCAAATAAGACGAAGACTAATTTGATTGGTTAAAAGCACGTGAAACTGTAATTAAAATTTAAAAAATGCATGGGTGATTGTGTCATGCCAAAATACTTTGGCTTAAGTTAAAATGTGCTTACAGATGAACCTGGATTGCCGTGCCGAACTAATTCCCACCGACCAAAACCGATTACTATAGTCCCTGCCAGGCCCGGAGGGCAGGGACTAATAAGGAGTTATCAGAATTGTTTGTAAACTAATAAAGGGATCTGATCTCAAGCCATCTCATGATGGTAAAAGGTTTTAAATATTTCGATAATAAATTTAGAACGAATGATATGAGAAAACCACAGAGCCACTACTGTAGTGGTAGTTCTTAACAGGTTTTTGCAATATTCGTGAAGGGTTTGTTGAATAGTCTGTATTACACTTTGCGAGCAACTTACACTTAGCGCTATCAAATTGACGGTGATGTGCGGAATTCGATATGAAAATTTACAAAATTTTGGAATAGTTGAATTGAGGCTTCTGTGATCCATAATAGTTGAAAGAATAACATCGGCGTAAATCACATGTAGACAGACATTTGTTGACGCGTTTCGAACCAACTAGTGTGGTTCATCGTCAGGACAAGTTGAAGAAATAGATCCACCTACACCTATTAAATAGACCGAGCAGAGACTCCAACGACTATATTCGACTCTAGGACCCAG